>JAGDYQ010000054.1:1868237-1908237 GCA_021962125.1 Bulinus truncatus | reverse complement strand
AGATGATGGAAGTATTAAACAGTTGTTAATAGACAGATGATGGAATTATTAAACAGCTGTTAATAGACAGATGATGGAATTATTAAACAGCTGTTAATAGATGTTGGAAGTATTAAACAGCTGTTAATAGATAGATGATGTAAGTATTAAACAGATGTTAATAGACAGATGATGGAAGTATTAAACAGCCGTTAACAGCTTTCTTTCTTTAATGATTCCTGTCAAACCGGATGATTTCGTATCAAGAACAAGTATGTTTTGTTTCGAAAGGTTCCGAAATATCTCGGAATGTATTCTCCGAGGGCCCAGACAAATAAAACATCTAGAACTGTACCGCTAAGGTGTGTCCTAAAAAAAACATAATGAAAAAATTCTTCGAGTTATTTCCCCGAGTTATCCTAAATGGACCTGGCAATAAAAAAAAATTTGATAACAATAAAAATATTCATGCTCCCCCCCTTCCTCACAACCCTCTTTGCACTATCATACATATTAAATGAGCACCTGCTTGTGGGTGTGGGGTTAGAAGGATCAGGTACCGAGTTGGAGGTAAGGTGGGGGTATCACTTTATATTCAGTGGGCGTAACACTAGAATTAGCGGCGCCCTTTCCCCGTCCTACTTCACACACACACAAATACTAAAGAGAGGAAAATATTGCTCATTAATTATTGGTGGCAAAATACGTACCGCCAGGGGGGGGGGTGAGGGGCGCAACGCCCTCCCTGTCACCCCCTACTACTTACGCCACAGCAACCAGTTACAGAGCTAACTATTTTAGTCCATGCCCCCACACTGTTTAATTGAATGCATGCATTTCTAATGCAGTTCATAGATGTCTTGTCGGTCAATGCTCACCAAACGTATATATATATAATATATATATATATATATATATATATATATATATATATATATATATATATATATATATATATTAGGGTGGGTAAAAAAATTTTTTTTATTGAAACATTATTAAAAAGTTGTTACATCATGGTAGTAAATGGAATATGTACAAATATTTGAAAACTACATAGTTTTACTACTCCCAACTTTTGTTCGAAATTTTAACTATATTTACTGTGAGTTTTTTGTGACTGAACATGTTAAATTTGTGACCTAGGTTATTCAAAAAAGAAATGATATGCATATAAAATTTGTGTTTCATCTTTATAACCTTTTTTATGAATAACTAATTAGTTCAGACAACTGGGATAAGCATTGCATCCATTTTTTTTTGCTTGAGTGGGCATTTTGGGTGGATCAAAAGATGGCAAGAAATATGTTTATAGACAATGTTGACAAGCAAACAACAAAAATATTACAAAATCGACAGAAAAGAAAACATTCATTGATGCAGGGTGGCGATCAGATAGGAACCACAAATGATAACGTCACTACTGAGAAAGATAATGATATTCCAGATCAGGATGCTGAAGATGATGAACTACTTGATGCAGACTTCTCCATCAATGAGGAATGTTCCAAATAACAAAACAGATATCAATATGAAGCAGTGGATCGATGTAAACTAAGCAATAGGGATACAGTTAAAGCTGTGTTGAAGGACTTAAACATGTTAACACCATCTACAGCTCTCTCTGTCTCCAGCAAAGATACGTCGACATAGATAGGGCAGCCAAGGAACATACTGATGAGAGCAAAGATGGTTAACAAAAGCGAACAGGATTTTTGCGATCCATCTTGTCAAAGTGGGGCTAGAAACTTTTTCTGTATGATACAACTGCTTCAGAACCTTGATACTGCTGATCAATCTATTATATTGCCTGTACTGGAAAATAACTGCTACTTTGCACATCCAGAAAACATTCTATTGGCTGCAGTTAGGACAATGATGAAGAAATTGGAAGGTATGCAGTAAATAAAATCATAACAGCACGATATAAACCAGCTCCATGCAGAGTTAGAATTTTTCAACAAAAATGACATAATCCTGAATATTGCAGCTGAATCATATGATCAGATGATTAACTGGGATCTTTGTGCAGTGACATCCTCTCCTCTGCTGGAACATATTTCTGATGATGAACTTAAACGCAACAACCCAATCATACTGGATCGAATTCCATGTCACTCTCAAGCTGTTGGAAGAGCAATTAAAGAAGTTACTGCTGCTACTTTGAAAGTGTACGGACAATTCAAACTGTACGGACATAGCTCTCGACATGGGATGGTTTTGCAAACAAAGAAATCAAGGGAAGTTCTTCCGAAAATTGAAAGCAAAGCAAGTTTCCTGTGACAATCCATAAACAGTATTATTCATATCTACATTGTATATTTTGCATGAACGATTTATAGATTTTTACAATTTCATATTACTTATACCAAACATTCTAAATGTTGTAAAATGTCTTACATGGGAGGGGGGGTACCCGGGTCAAAGCAAAATCTTTTTTATTATTAAAGTTTAAGACATTTTAATATATTAGTAATGATATAGTAGATTTAAAAATAATTTTATTAAAAAAAAAATTATCATATTAATATTTGTGGGTGCGGCATGCCACCATCTTGAAATTTATGACCTTTTTGTGGCAAATATTTCTGAAATATTTATAGACTGTTTCATATACAATGTACAATTTTATAATCAGAAAAGTTTACTTTAGGGAATGTCAAAGTACTTTTTTGATAATGTAATAAATAAATTTTTTATGAATTTTAAAAATTTTGTACAGTGAAAATAAGCAAAAAATGTCAAAAATATTTTTTCCGAGAAAAATGACTTTTAAGTTTTTAAATTATTGAAGTTTCTGAATGGGTAAGATTCTGAAAATACATTTTAATTGATCTAAACCTTTTTTTTTCTGTAATATAATTAATTCATAGTTTAATTTCATGACCAATACATTTTTCTAAGCTGTTGAAGACCCACACACACACACGCGCACAAGCTAAAATCAAGAGTTATCAGTATTATTTTTTTTTATGTTGTACTGTATCTAGTGGTCAACAGGCTACTGGGCTAAATAAAGACATCTTCAAAAAAAAAAAATGAAACCTTTTAAATATTTCACCGGAAACTGGAAGACGAATTAAAACAAAAAAAATGGACGGGGGAAAAAAAGACAATTGTATAATTTAAAAAAAAAAAAACAACTAAAAATAATAACTTCCTTGTGAAAGGAAGTATATATATATATATATATATATAATGAACATAATACAGTTTTATTAATTTATAGCAGGACATGGTTGGCTTTTTTTAATGATTGTTCCTTCCAGTTTGCATTATGTTTAGAATTTCAATGATTGTAATAATTGTAGTGATTGTAATGTAATAGCTTTAGCTGTGTTTCATTGACCTTCATTGTTAGGGTTCAAAGTACAAAAGGCCGGCAATTGAAAATTGAGTGACGTAAGTCCGTTGGGTTACATCACTGGGGCAGGGTCGTTTTAAAAGATCTACGAGGGGTGGGGGGGTAGGCAAAAAAAATAATCTGGGTACCCCGCAGTAAACACAAATAATAACGACATGAAATAATTTTATTTTTTAGGACAAGGCCCCTTATACTCGTGGGCGTCCCCAGGCGTTGAGACGGCCCTGTTCGACAGTGGGGGGGGGGGGGGGGACTGAACTCAACCGCCGATATAAAACACTTCTGCTCAAGACGTTGTTTAAAAAAAAAACTCCTATATCACGTGACATTATTGTTGTCGATGTTGTTTGGATGTTGTTTTTTTCATTGGATAACGGCACAAGGTTCTAATTACAATGTACTAGCTGTACCCTGCAAAACCTTTGCATAGAGTTATATCCCCTTAGGCTTGATCAGTAGGCTAGATTATTTTTGGTTTCGGGCAGATCCGATTTTTTTCATGATTTTTTATTAATATCGTTTACGTTTGACGATTTCAAACTGGAATACTGTTGTATTAGTTCTTTACTATCGATTTAACGCAGAACCCACACTGCTATTATTTATATGGATTAGCTCTTATGTTATGGTTGTTTTTTGTTTGTTTGTTCGTTTTTGAATTGCTCTTTTTTTTTTGGCACCAGCTCAGACCAATTTTACAAACTTTAAAAAAAAAAAAATATATAACAACACATTCTACAAAATAAAAAAATAAGAAATTTTGGAAGGCTGATTGTGAATTCCGGAACGAAACATTCTTAACTAATTGTGAATTAACATTTTAATGATGTTGTCCTTAACCTGGAGGCGTGGCTTCATCAACTCGGAAAAGGGGGCAGGGGAGGGGGGAGAGAGGGGGGTTACATTAAGCTACATTTACCAAACATCTACAAAACATTTACAAAACATTTACAAAACATTTACAAAACATTTATCAAACATTTACAAAATATTTACAAAACATTCACAAAAAATTTACAAAATATTTACCAAACATCTACAAAACATTTACAAAACATTTACCAAACATCTACAAAACATTTACAAAACATTTACAAAACATTTACCAAACATCTACAAAACATTTACAAAACATTTACCAAACATCTACAAAACATTTACAAAACATTTACAAAACATTTATCAAACATCTACAAAACATTTACAAAACATTTACCAAACATCTACAAAACATTTACAAAACATTTACAAAACATTTTTCAAACATCTACAAAACATTTACAAAACATTTACCAAACATCTACAAAACATTTACCAAACATCTACAAAACATTTACAAAACATTTTTCAAACATCTACAAAACATTTACAAAACATTTACCAAACATCTACAAAACATTTACAAAACATTTACCAAACATCTACAAAACATTTACAAAACATTTACAAAACATTTATCAAACATCTACAAAACATTTACAAAACATTTACCAAACATCTACAAAACATTTACAAAACATTTACAAAACATTTACCAAACATCTACAAAACATTTACAAAACATTTACCAAACATCTACAAAACATTTACAAAACATTTATCAAACATCTACAAAACATTTACAAAACATTTACAAAACATTTACCAAACATCTACAAAACATTTACAAAACATTTACCAAACATCTACAAAACATTTACAAAACATTTACCAAACATCTACAAAACATTTACAAAAAATTTACCAAACATCTACAAAACATTTACAAAACATTTACAAAACATTTTTCAAACATCTACAAAACATTTACAAAACATTTACCAAACATCTACAAAACATTTACAAAACATTTACAAAACATTTACCAAACATCTACAAAACATTTACAAAACATTTACCAAACATCTACAAAACATTTACAAAACATTTACAAAACATTTATCAAACATCTACAAAACATTTACAAAACATTTACCAAACATCTACAAAACATTTACAAAACATTTACCAAACATCTACAAAACATTTACAAAACATTTACAAAATATTTTTCAAACATCTACAAAACATTTACAAAACATTTACCAAACATCTACAAAACATTTACAAAATAAAATTGGGTTGGTATATTCTATTTTGTTTAAATTGATGTCTCAATAGTTACAACATTAGTTCTTTATAAATAATGTCATTTACTGTTACGTATTTTTTTTTATATTTTATTTATACTGATACAAGTATTTTGAAAGGAAATATCTAAGTGACGTATGTGACAGTGACGTCACTTATGGCTTTATTGTCTATTTTCACAGTATATTATTTGTTTTCTTTTGTGTAGTATTTCTCGCATATATTTTTTTTTAAATTACATGTCCATGAAATTATGAAATGTTTATCTGATTGATCATATAATTCTACATAGAAGTGCTTTAACTCTACATAGAAGTGCCCTAATTCTACACAAAAGTGCCCTAATTCTTCACAAAGGTGTCCTAATTCTACACAGAAGTGCCGCTCTGCACAGAAGTGCCCTAAATTTACATAGAAATGCCTTACACAGTGTCTGCCAATTTCACATCAGACTTTAAGTAGTTCTAAAGCTCACAACCTTGGTTTTGTTTTTGTTTTAATACACACCTTGCTGTCTAGCCGCCTCGCCAAGTTACAGTAAAAGTTCTAAAATTCAATACTTTTTTTTAAAAATAGTAAGCTAGATAACTCTAACAAAAAAGGGGGGGGGGGGGAATAACTTCATATTGTATGATTATATAGAATTAGATTTGACAGGTTATTGTTTTTTTTTTATACTTTTGGGCAGCCAAGTACATTAGAGGAAGTGTGGGGGGGGGGGGGAGGAAGGAGGGGGGGGGGGAAGGAGGGGGGAAGGAGGGGAGGTGCTTTAGCGTAGGCCTAACTTGCCTACGGGGGCTTTTTGTACACATAAAGGATAAATGTGGACGCAAGTTTGAAACGAAAGTGCATAGCTAGTAGCTCTTAACTAAACTTGTACAACTTTTATTGTTCGGACTAGTGTAAATAAGGGAAGACTTGAATCCAGACAGTAACTAGAGTAGAAGGTACTTCGTCATCACACGGGGAGGGCGGGGTGGGGTGTGGAGGGAGGGGATAGCGAGGATGGGGAAAGGTCCGTGGGTGGAAGAATGAACAGAGCTAAATGAAAATGACCCCCGGGGATCAGGCCGTGACACACACACAATTAGGGGCGACCGAATGTGTGATAATGAAAGGGACGACCGCTGGTTTTGGTGTCCGTGCTTACATCACAGAATGGACAGTTCAACCCGTGTCTGTCTGTCTACTGGTCTTTTTTTTAATGTCTTCTTGATTTACATTCTTAAATGAGTTTTATTTGAGTCCATTTGTCATGTTTGCCTTCTTAAAGGCTAGTTTGACAGTTCGACATTTGTCTGCAAGTTTGTCTTCTTAAAGGCTAGCTAGACATTTAGACATTTGTCTGCAGGTTTGTCATGTTGTCATCTTAAAGGCCATATAGAAATTTCGACATTTGTCTGTCATCTAGGAAGTGTTCTTATTACATAATTATCAAATCTTAAGTCTATTCGTTTTTGTCGTAATGATTGCCTCAAAACTGTGTCCCCCACCAGCAACACCCTTCCCACCCACCAATGTTCCCTCTAAGCTGAGCGCGTGAGCGATCGCTCACACGTATTCAGAGCGTCGCTCATACTACACGTACGATCGCTCAATTCGACGGATGACATCGCTTAAATGAAGTTAAATCGCTCACAAATTTTGGCCTCAAACAAAAATGTCGCTCAGAGACAAAATTTCTTGCTCACTTCACACCACACCTTAGAGTGAACATTGCCACCCACCTACATATTTCCCTACCGAGGTACTTAAACTATGGTCAGTGTATTCCAGCCATGTCAGACGTAATGTCAACAAATGACGCATCTCATTATTTCACAAGGCAAAGGGCATAAAGAGACATGGAGACAGTAAAAACAGAATTATATGGTCAAATTACTTTCATCATAATCCAAGATACAGTGAACACAATAATTAAAATAATCTATATAAATAATAACGGTGTGGATTCTATGTTAAATAGAAAGTAAAGAATCAATACAACAGTATTCCAGTTTAAAATCGTCAAACGTAAACAACAGTAATAAAAATTATGAAAAAATCGGATCTGCCCGAAACCAAAAAAAAACCTAGCCTGCTGATCAAACCTAAGGTAATATAACTCTATGCAAAGGTTTTGCAGGGTACAGCTAGAGCATATTTAACTTTATAATTAGGAATTTTCACAACACATTGAGCAAAGTTTAAGGTAGAAAATAATTATATCGTACGAACAAAACAGAGCCCTAACTTGTACTTTTCGTCTATGGTTCTCATAACTACAGCGGTTTAAAAATGAACTAAGTTGACAACATCTCAAGCTAAAATATTACTACACATTCTTTTAAAATAAAATTACATCATTGCTATGTAACAAAAAATATACTGCACTGTAAGACCCCGATTAATGCGGTGTATACGTTCCATCAAAGTAGAGCGTAATATGAAACAGCGTTAAACGAGGATATGGGGTTAGGGGAAGGTGGATAAAAATTGGTCAGGTATTTTACCATTAATTTTATTAGGTACGTTTTTTTTTAAACAATAAAACAAATATTTGTTGCTTAAAAATATAGAAGCATAAATAAAATTCTAAGTCAGTATGCTTACATTTCAGATCATTCAGTCTCTTCTGTATTTCCAATTTTCTGCCTTTTTATCAAGAAGGTATATAATGTAATCTGCGTTTTCCTTATGCGTTCTGTAAGAAGTTGTTGGTAAGTGGATAAGGCATTTAAAACAGTGGTCCCCAACCTCTGGGACCGCTGACCGGTACTGAGCCGCCAATAAAAAAAAAATTCATCATTTCCTTTTGTATTTACTGCTGCGTAGTTTTCTCGGGATTGCGCGACTTTCCGTTGGACGCGAGGTTAACCGAGATCTGAGCGGCTGTGAGCGGCGGTGGAATTGTAAATCAAAACAATCTAAAATAAAAATTTATCAGCTATACCCTGCAAAACCTTTGCATAGAGTTATATCCCCTTAGGCTTGATCGGTAGGCTAGGTTATTTTTTGGTTTCGGGCAGATCCGAATTTGTATTTTAAACTGGGATACTGTTGTATTAATTCTTTACTCTCTTTTTAACGCAGAACCCAAAATCGCTTTTATTTTATTAAATAATCAACGTTCCCCACCACTTCTCCCCTCTCCCGATGTGAAATCATAAAAAATTGACATGTCCGTGGTAAGATGACCACTGTTTAAAAAAAAAATGCTAAAATGTCAAAAGAAGTGTATGGAGTTTTAAATAAAATGACGAAGCTTGTTGATTGGAATACTTAACTACAATCAAATTTAACGTTATAATTAATAATGGGGGGGGGAGATCAAATAAATATTTGTTTGACCCCCCCTTCCCCCCCCCCAACCAAAGCAATACTATTAATACAGAAATATATATATATATTTTTAAAAAAGATTCATGAAGAGAGAAAAGAAGCCAATAAAATCAGATCTGAAAATAGTAACAAGGGAGATAACACTAGCGGTACACTGGGCCCTTTTATCTGCTGACGGCACCAACGACAAAGTCTGGGTGGAATTCGTTCAAAGCGAATTAAGTATGAATGAACAGAGATCAACAGAGTAAATCCATTGTGTATAGCGCGCGGAAGTTATTATTTTTATTTTAGTTTTTTTTTTTTTCAGATTGCTTGCGTAAAGCGGACATCTGGACAGGTAGAGAAACGAAACAAAATGACAAATGACAAATGGTGAGGAAAAAATTCAATAAACAATTCCTATTTCCATGATCATACCACGTGTTGTTAATGTGAGCTGACTTTAGGGAAACATGTTAGAGCCGAAGAAATGTTCTCTTGAAAAATTTTATGAATCAAAATTTCCTGTCCCCCAAATCCAATGCTGTCAGATTGAAGAAGTGGATCTCAATCATTTACGATCTGTGACCCCTCCAGATAAACTGCACGGTTTTAGCTACCCTCACCCGGTGCAGTTCTGGGGTATTTTAGGGTCACTAGGCTGAGACTGCTAGGGTGAAGTGGAATCCGGGGAAGAAGAACTGTCTGGGCTCAAAGGAAAGTACCTGGCCAGGCTGGGAGAGAGTGGGACGGGGAGAGAGGTTTTAATATCATATTTTATAGGAATTAATACTGGAAATGGATCTTTGGCATTGGGAGTTTTTTTTTTGGGGGGGTTGGGGGCTTAGGCAGTTAGTTGACCTAATGACCTAAGAAAGGCTCTGCAGATAACTTACGAGATTTTTATAAAATATACCACTTGCTAGACGGTAGTTGGCACATGTCTGTGTTTGAGATTAAGGGAAATGAAAAAAAACTTGCTACATGGCTGCCAACTATTTTCTCGAAGAATTATCCATATATATATATATATATATATATATATATATATATATATATATATATATATATATATATATATATATGCCTACATATTCCTGTGATTGTATACATATCTTTAGATGTCTCTATACCATCAGGATTTTCATGTTTACCCGCTATTTTGGTGGATAATTCCCCCTCTATAGCCCCACCCCAGAAGTCTTACTCATAATGGCCCTGCCCTGACGGACAACTCCCCCCTTTCCATGAACCACCCCCCTGATAGTCTCACTAGGACGAGGTAAACAGATTTTTGTTTTTTATTGGCGAAAATTCAAACCAAAAGATGGACTGCGGTCAGCAGGTCATATTCTGAGATGTCCAGTAGATAGAAGTGCCTGGTCAAACGTAACCTGAATGGACGATAAAACAGTTAACTAGGATCACTTAAGGGAACCAATAAAGACAGCTTTGTGAACTTTTAGGTCAGTAGTACTTTTACTACTACATCGATTACTGTAAATATTGTGGTTTTTTTGTTGTTGTGTTGTCATCGATCTATAGTCACCCTACAGTGGCGGCTCTCAACGTTTTGCAGAAATTCGTGAACTAACAAAAAGAGAAACAAAACTGAAAATCAGTTATATATATATATATATATATATATATATATATATATATATATATATATATATATATATATAAGTCACTAATAAGGCATATACTTTAAAAACGACTGGTCTAGAGCGAGGAAAAGATAGTGGTAGTTTTACGGTATACAGATTTCCAGTGATATTTTTTGAGATAATTCGTATTATATTCAGTACATCAGTGTACTCACCAAAATCTAACAAAGTCAGAAATCAGAGTTTTTTTTTTTATTATTTTTTTTTTTATTTTTTTTTTAACGCCGCCATTGCCAGCATGGTAGGGTGTAGTGTGCCTACCACACCAACATTGTTGGCGGCGCTGATGCACGTCTGCCATCCCTACAGAGCGGCGGGGTGAGTGTGCCCGCTATCATCTGCAGGGATGGCAGAAAGATCGGTTTTAATCCTTGCCCGAACTGGCCAGACCAGCAGGGTGTGTGTACTGCCGATAGACCAGAATGGCAAGGAAGGGGTTTTTCCTGCCACTCGGACAGAGGGGAGGGTGTAGTGTGCCTGTACCCTCAGCCCGAAATGGCAGGCAGCGCAGGTGTGCTTGAGTGGGACGGAGTGGAAGGGTGTTGTGTGCCGACCACATCCGTCACCACCGCCAGCTGTGAATACTGCGGTCTCGGATAGTCCTCATCGACCACAGTACAACACTCTCGCAAGTAATGGGTTTTTTATCCTGACTAGAGAACCCCTATGATCCATCCCCCGTGGATCATGACATGTCTCTCAGACCAGGAAGGAGAGTTCATACAAATATCAAAATATTTTATGATACTCTCCGAAACAAAGCAGAAATTTAGACTACTCCAGACAACCGACACGTTATTCAATTAGGGTGCGAGATAATTAATTAACATTGCCTATATAAAAAGTGCATGGTCCCTTATCATATATATATATATATATTTATTTTGTTTATCTGTTGTTGTTTTTTTAGTTTCATAAAGGTGAATTTTTTTTAAATTTATTAAAATTATTTTTTTGTTTGTCGTTTGTAATTCAATCATGTGTATTTCACGTAAAAAATAACTCTTCATTAATCTCACATTGGCATTCATTACAGCTGAGATGTTGTCTCCCTTGGGTTGCCAATTTCTATTTTTAGCAATATATTTTTTTTTCAAGTGTAGAGTCCGAGCATGTTAATGACTTCCTCCTTCACAGCGATGACCTAGCATGACACACAAGTCTGACCTTAAGAATAAGAGGTCACAGTCATACTTAGTCACAGTGAAACGGGTGTGAGCCTTTATGACTTACGCGATTGGATGACAATGACATTCGGTTTGAATCCCTTCATGTGTTGATCGTGTGGATCCGAGAATTAGTCTTTTTTTGTATAAAACGTTTGCACGAACAGCAGTTCTTATAGATGGGCAAACTAGGTCCAGGGGCCCCCACCGCAAGAAGGGCCCCTTCATGTATTAATACCTGTTATATATGAAAATAAGAGGGCCCAATACAACCGATGCATACGTTTGCAATGAAAGGATTTACTAAGACTAGCTTTTCATTGGCCTGCACCAAGAACAGCTGAACTGTATATTCATCTGTTATATGGATGCCACGTCTATACATCTGAAAGTAACACTATACAGTTATATCGACCTTTGTAGGTCACAGATTTCTTCTGGTTGATAAAAGTCAACAAGGCTGACCTATCGACTGATTGATTTGCTCAATTACACTTCGATCTAACTTTTCATTATGCTAAGCTCAACTTTAGATTTACTAAGTTCAACTTTTCATTTACAAAGTTTAACTAAGATTAATAGCTAGAACAGTTCCCTACAACAGCAACAATAGCTAGAACAGTACCTATAACAGCAACAATAGCTAGAACAGTAACTATAACAGAACAATCGCTAGAACAGTACCTATAACAGCAAGAATAACTAGAACAGTACCTAAAAGGGCAACAACAGCTAGAGCGTTTCTAGAACTGCAACAATAGCAGTAGCTATAACTATAACAAACTATAACTATAAAAGGAGTATACAACAGGAGCTGTGAAAACAACTATGACAGCAACTATAACTATAACATAATCATAGCAGAGCCATTACTATGGCATCAAATTTGAAAAAATAAAAAACAATAGCAGCAGCTTTAGCTATAACAATTGGGACGGATGGTCGAGTAGTGTAGATGCTCGACTGTCGACCAGAGAGTCATGGGTTCGATCCTCGGTGAGAACCATGGAATTTTTCCAGGTGTTATTTGGTTCAAAGTCGTCCCACTAGTCACCCAGCTTTAAATGGGTTCCTGACTTAAATTGTGGAAGTAAATGTGGCTGGGCGTTGTGCTAAACACACAATCACTTCATATGCCGAGGTTATAGAAACAGATGACTTGTACACTTCATCTGCTTCGATGGCCCAGTAGGGCTAAGGGAACTTTTTTTTTAGCTGTAACAAGAGCTATTGCTTAAACAGTAACTATAACCATGAGATGATCTTTAACAGCATTTATAATTATAACAGCAGATGAGATAGCAACTATAAAACTAACAAACAGCTACAAGTAAAGTAACAGCAACTATAACAGCTAGAAGTAACAGCAACTATAACAGCTGCATTTACGTACGTAGTTCAACATTCTCAACAACACTGCCCCGCCCGTCTCACACAACTCACACACACACACGCACACACACAAAACACATCCCGTTACTCAACTGTTACTAGACAGGTCATAATGACTGTTTACCCCACTATTTCACAGGCAGCGGTCAAATGGTCATAACCATGTCACCACAGGACACCATCATTAGTCATCATTAGGTCGACGGCAAACATCCACGGGGAGTTGAGCACGTTCCCACATGTATACATCATCACTTTATTTCTTATACCCGTGTGTCAGAGGCGGAGACTGTAACTAATGTGGGAGGAAGAAGGCCGGGTTTGGGGGGGGGGGGGCGCGGGGAATCAGGCCAAACTATTAGCTCTATAAATCAAACAACTTTCGGTTATTAAAAAAAAATGTTCACATCGTTTGATTGTTCATCACGTGATATGATATGTTAACCAATGGTTGTTGTCCTTTAAAGACCTTCCCTATCGTCATGATTGTGGCATCACTTGGCACAAACAAAATGTTTATTGAAAATCATACGTATATGTTTTTCTCTATAACACAACAACTCCAAAGCACACGAAAATAATGTGGGGTGGGTAAATGAGATAGGGAAAGCAGGGCATTCAAAATCCTGCCCCCCCCCCCCCTCCGACGCAGAAAAGGGGTCCGAACAAAGCATAATCGCATCTCCGTGTGTCTTCGAATATTTGATGTACATGTATTGTGTCTAAAAAATCAATTCCCTGAAAATGTTTTATAGTGACCCCGCCCCCCCCCCCTCACACGATACACGTCAGCCGCCCATTGTAACTTGAGCTGATGATGTTGAAACATTAAGTGCTGTTGCTGGAGAGAGAGAGAGGAAGGGAGAGAGAGGGGGTAGGGCGAAAACAGAAGGTAAACAGAAAAACTTTTTTTTAAACCCGGGCAAAGCCGGGTACTTGCAACTAATATATATATATATATATATATATATATATATATATATATATATATATATATATTATACAAGAAAACAAGCGACGGCGCTATTTCTTTTCGAACCCATGAGAAAAGTCCAAGACAATTTATTTCTATTTTTGTCCTTGGTTGGTCTAAACTAAATGATATGTCAGCTTTCGTCAATCATCCATATAAGTAGAACAATTGTTTCCGATTTAACAGAAATGGTATCATAGAAAATGAATTTATATGGGGAAGAGGGGGATAGTTGTTCTATCGATCATTCCACAACCTTTGGGACTCGAGACCCGTGCCCTGCATCAGTTCGGCCGCAACGGGGAGGCAACCCGAACACTTTTAAGGGGCCCCCAAGCCTTAGGAGCCCCAAGCCTTAGGGGCCCCCACTGCATTCGAAAAAAATGGTTTATGTATTTATATTGTAGAATTGTTGTTGAGCATCTTCGGTGGAAACGGGTACAGGGAGCCCCCTCCCCCCCCCAGGTTAGTCCGGGGCCCCAGATTATCTTGCTGCAAATATGCCTGCACCATGAACAGTTCAGCTGTATAGTATATTCATCCCCCCACCGGGTCTGCTAGGTCAATAAACCAGAAAGTAACTCCATACACCTATATCGACCTATGTAGGTCACAGTTAGATTTCATCAGGTTGATAAAAGTTCAACAAGGCTGATCTATCAATTAATTGCTCTATTATTACTCTTCGATCCAGGTCACACGTGTCTGTTACCTATATAACACTTTGTTTTGTTGTTGGTTTTGGTTTCGGTTTTGGTTTTGGTTTTTTTTGTTTGGTTCATATAGAAGACCGTCATGTAATTGGTTTAATAAAGGATTTATGAATCCTGTTGAAGAATTGGGTTGGCAGCGGCGTAACTAGAGTTACTAGAGCCCGGGGGGGGCATTTGAAAAAACCCTCTTCAAGTCTATATCCGTGCCCAAAAAAAATTATGAAAATATGGAAGATATCACGGCAGAAAAATTAAAGTGTGTGTGTGTGTGTGATGTCCCCTGTAAGGATGAGATGAAATCTCTTAGATCCTATAAACCACTAATGGGACGGTTTTTATGGTACCCTTCTTTCACCCCAACCATAGCCGATAGTGCAATGACCATGGAGGTACCACGAGAGACATAGCGGGGGACTTAAGCCATGACCTGAGAATATCATTTGGTCCTCACAGAAGATCGAACCAGTGACCCTAAGGTCGACAGCCGAGCGTTTTACCGCACGACCATCCGTGAAAAATGAGTGTCGCGCGAGTAAGACAAAACCCTCGCTCCATTCTGGTTACGTCAATTTGGTCTCGGAGTGGAAGGGTGGGCAGGGGGGGGAGAGGGGGGAATGACGTAATCTAGTTAACAATTAATGTGAATAATAAAATGCATTAAATGAACTAAAATTTCATTAAAAAATGGATCAATAGTTAAAAAAAACAACTCAAGGAAGTTTATTTAATATTTTAATATCAGTAAAAAAAAGGCAGATGGTCGGAAATAATGGAGCTTGGTTAAATATGTCAGATGCGAATGTAAACTATTGGAATACATCAGTTTCGATGGTAATGTTCGTACGTTTCTGTGTGTGTGTGTATGTGTGTGTGTGTGTGTGTTTGACGGCATTAGTTTGTTTATGTGTGTCTGGATGTGGTTTCTGTTTGTTTGATTGGCTGTCTGTGTGTGTGTTCTCTCTCTCTCACTCTCTGTGTTAGTGTGGCTGTGTTTGTGTCGGGGTCTACATTTGTGTGATCTCTTGAGCATGTGGCTAATGTGTATGTGTTAGTGTATATATATATATATATTTATATACTAGTTGCAAGTACCCGGCTTTGCCCGGGTTTAAAATAAGGTTTTCTGTTTACCTTCTGTTTTTTCCCTACCCCCTCTCTCCCTTCCTCTCTCTCTCCCTCCCTCCCCCCTCTCTCCCTTTCCCTCCCTCCCTTTCTCCCTCCCTCTCTCCCATCTCTATCCGTCCCTTTCCCATCTCCCTCTCTCCCCTCTCCCCCTTCTTCTCTTCCCCCGTCCATCCTCCTCCCTCCTCCTTCCCTCTCTCTCCCTCCCTGCCCCATCTTTCTCTTTATCTCTTCCTCCCATTTCTCCCATCCTCTCCCTCTCTCCTTCCCTCCCCTCTCTCTCCCTCCCTAACCCCTCTCTCTCTCCTTTCTCCCTCCCTCCCCTTTCCACTTCTCTCTCTCCCTCCCCCTCTCTCCCCCTTCCTCCATCTCTCATTCCCTCTCTCTCCCTCCCTCCCCGCCCCCTCACTTTTATCTCTCTCTCCCTCCCTCTCTCCCCTCCCTCCCCCTCTCTCTCCCTCCCTACCCCCTCCTCATCCCTTCCTTTCTCTCTCCCTCTCCCCCTGCTCCCTCTCCCCCTACTCCCTCTCCCCATCTCCCTCTCTCCCCTCCTTTTCTCCCCCCTGTCCACCCCCTCCCTCCTCTCTCCCCATCCCGCCCTCCCTCCCTTTCCCTCCCCTCCCCCCCCCCCTCTCTCTCTCTCTCTCTATATATATATATATACTTATAAGACGCATTAGTTGTCTGTCTGTCTGTCTGTTCCCTTATAACTCAAGATCCAGAAAACCAAAAAACGTGAAATTTGTTACACATACACATAATTACATGGGGAAGGTTATAGGACAGGTTTCGTTTCATCTCGATGGGTAGTTTAATTGTAATTAATTATTTTTATTTTAGTATTTTACTATATTAAAGTAATCTCGACGGCGCCATAGATAAAATTCCTCTGTGACGTCATTTCCCTATGACACATTTTTAAAAGAGGGGTAACTCCCGGAAACTCCAATTGTAAACATGATGAAATCAATAGTCATATCTATTTACCTATCGTTTTATGTATTCGGAAGATTAAAATTAAAGGTGCACTTTAATAAACTGAAATACGTTAATTAAAATGTTTCTGTGACATTATTAACATTATTAATACAATCTCAATGCGTAGTTTAATTGTAATTAATTATTTTAGTATTTTACTATATTAAAGTATCCACGGTATGGGATCGCCTTCACTATAAATAAAAATCGCGCACCAAGTGAGTGTGTAATTTAACGGACGGTGAAGAAAGGGCTAGGGACGGGAAAAAAAAAATATTGTTCTTGTTTTTTTTTTCATGTTGCAAGTACCCGACTTTGCCCGGGATTAAAATAAGGTTTTCTGTTTATTTAAGAAGCGTAATTTGACGTTTAATTGTACAGAGAGAGGGAGGGGGGGGAGAGAGATAAAGAGAGGGGGCAGGGAGGGAGGAGGGAAGGAGGGGCAGAGAGGGGGAGAGAAGGAGGGAGGGAGGGAGGGAGGGAGGGAGGGAGGTGGTAGGGAGTTAATGGGGGAGGGAGAGGAGGGTTGGAGAGAGAAGGGGAGGGAGGGAGGAAGAGAAAGGAAGGGAGGGAGTAGGGAGGAGATAGGAGGGAGGGAGGAGAGTGAAAGGGGAGGGAGTGAGAAAAAGGGCAGGGAGGGAGAGAGGAGGGGAGGAGGAAGGAGGAAGGTGGAGAGAGAGGGGACGGGGGTGAGAGAAGGGAGGGAGGGATATAGGGAGAGAGAGGGAGAGAGAGAAAAAAGAGAGAGGGGGGCAGGGGGAGAGAGGGAAAGGAGGGTAAGGAGGGAGGGAGGGAGAGAGGGAGGGAGGGGGTGGACAGGGGGAGAGTGGGAAAGGGAGCAGGGGGGGAGAGGGAGCAGGGGGGAGAGAGAGAAAGAAGGGAGGGAGTAGGGAAGGAGATAGAGGGGAGGGATGGAAAGAGAGGGTGGGAGAGAGGGAGAGAGAGAAAGAGTGAGGGGGCAGGGAGGGAGAGAGAGGGAATGAGGGAGGGATGAATGGGAGAGAGATGGGAGAGAGGGAGGGAGAGGGAGGGAGGGAGAAAGGAGGGAGGGAGAGAGGGGGTAGGGAGGGAGAGGATGGGAGAAATGGGAGGGAGTGAGAGATAAAGAGAGAGAGGGGGCAGGGAGGGAGAGAGGGGGGGAGGAGGAAGGGAGGAAGGTGGAGAGACGGGGGACGGGAGTGAGAGATAAAGAGAGAGAGGGGGCAGGGAGGGAGAGAGGGAGATGGGAGAGTTAGAGAGGGAAGGAGAGGGAGGGAGGGAGAAAGGGAGGGAGGGAAAGAGAAAGGGAGAGAGGGGTAAGGAGGGAGGGGGAGGGAGGGAGAGAGGGGGAAAGAAAACAAAAGGTAAACAGAAGACCTTATTTTAAACCCGGGCAAAGCCGGGTACTTGCAACTAGTATATATATATACTTATTATTATGGTTTCACACTTCTTCTAAAATCCTTCTTCATTCCTTTACCCTCCTCAAACTGTACACATCAGAGAGCATGAAAAAACATCAACAATTCTTCGCATCACAAAGGCACAATACAGCACCAGCGCGCAAGTTCTATTCGATCATAGGGAAATGACGTCACAGAGGAATTTTATTTAAGGCGCCGTCGAGATTACTTTAATATAGTAAAATACTAAAATAAAAATAATTAATTACAATTAAACTACCCATCGAGATGAAACGAAACCTGTCCTATAACCTTCCCCATGTAATTATGTGTATGTGTAACAAATTTCACGTTTTTTAGTTTTCTGGATCTTGAGTTATAAGGGAACAGACAGACAGACAGACAGACAGACAGACAACAAATGCGTCTTATAAGTATAGAGATGTATGTATGTATGTATGTATGTATGTATGTATGTGTGTTTGTGTTTGTGAGTATATTTGTGTGTGTGTGTGTAAAGTAACATTTTTTAAATTGATGCCTGTCTTTACAAAAAGTAAACGTTTCATCAGTCTAACACTTCACCTTAAGCACCGCCAATGCCACTTGCCCCCGAGATCTGCGCACCGGCTAGGGCCATCATCATTGGTCCAGATCCAAGACGAGGCGATGCTCTCATATCACGAATTCAATGGACTTTGGAACTCCATGTGAATAATGATGCTTTTAGTCCAGCGTTTCCCAAATTGCGGTACTCATATCCCCCGGGGAGGTGGGAGAAGGGGGGGGGGATAAGCGCCGCACCGGGCTGAGAAAATCGGGCAAACTTACACGACTAAAACGAAAACAATGAAGCCATAACTGTAACAAAGGTATGCAATTTCTTTCTTTTTTTTTTTTACGATTTGGGGGGGGGGGGGTGGTAACTCAATATTAAGAAAATAGATAAGGGGTACATAGGTTTCGAAAGTTTGAGAAACACTGTTGTAGCCTATAACACGAGCATTGGTCTTTGTCAAAGCACACGTTGTTTTATAACCACTTGCATAGTTCTGGGCTGCTTCGTGTGAGGCGTTACTTCAGTCTGTGAAAATTTATCTCAAAACAGGTCATGATGTCATCAAATAATGTTGTAATACTACGTCAAGATGACATATACACAACCTTAGGTGAAATATTCATTTGGCACAATCTCCCTTTCTCAGAGTCTCTCTCTCTCTCTCTCTCTCTCTCTCTCTCTCTCTCGCTCTCTATTTCTCTCTATGTATCTTTCTATCTAATTCTCTTTCACTCTCTCTCAAATCTCTCTATCTATCTTTCCTTGCTCGATCCGTGTTTCTCTCCTTATTGCCACCTACTTAGTTTCCAGCCACTGTGACCTTTGATCTATGACCCGGAAACGGAAACGTGAGCAAACATAGTGAAAACATCCAATGGAAACGACCACTGGGCTTTGTTTTATCCCTGGTATCTGCAGTTATTTGTATCAGTTGGATACCGAGTATAGTGTGTCATAGGCAGATTGTTATCTTCAGGGTCAACACAAGGTTAACGATAACATCAGGAAAATAATCAGCGCCTCAGGTGGGCCGCGGAAGTTCTTGGGACGGGGCTGTTATTGACATTTTACCTGTGTATCCGGTCAAGTGGTGTCATTTAATTGACCTTTCATCTGTCACGGATCAGTTAATCGTATTGATTTCACTCGGATCTGTCGCTGATCAACGGACGATATTTGTTTGATCTTCATCTGTCACGATGAAATAAAGCCATCTGTTTTGTCATTTTTACCTGTGTGAAAGGTTAACAGAGGTCAAGTGTAAAATTCCATCTATAGTAAAAAATACACAGCGTGTTTTGTTAACTGTTTTAATCTTCATCAAATATGTAGCTCACGGCCGATGGGGAGGCTGTTGGGAAAGATGTAAAGGAAGCTGTAGGTGAGGCTGTTGTGGAGGCTTTTGTGGAGGCTGTTGTGGAAGTTGTACGGGAAGCTGTAGGTGAGGCTGTAAGGGAAGCTGTAGGTGAGGCTGTAAGGGAAGCTGTAGGTGAGGCTGTAATGGAAGCTGTATGTGAGGCTGTAAGGGAAGCTGTAGGTGAGGCTGTTGTGGAGGCTTTTGTGGAGGCTGTTGTGGAAGTTGTACGGGAAGCTGTAGGTGAGGCTGTAAGGGACGCTGTATGTGAGGCTGTATGGGAAGTTGTAGGTGAGGCTGTAAGGGAAGCTGTAGGTGAGGCTGTAAGGGACGCTGTATGTGAGGCTGTATGGGACGCTGTATGTGAGGCTGTATGGGAAGTTGTAGGTGAGGCTGTAAGGGACGCTGTATGTGAGGCTGTATGGGAAGTTGTAGGTGAGGCTGTAAGGGAAGCTGTAGGTGAGGCTGTAAGGGACGCTGTATGTGAGGCTGTATGGGACGCTGTATGTGAGGCTGTAAGGGAAGCTGTAGGTGAGGCTGTTGTGGAGGCTTTTGTGGAGGCTGTTGTGGAAGTTGTACGGGAAGCTGTAGGTGAGGCTGTAAGGGAAGCTGTAGATGAGGCTGTAAGGGACGCTGTATGTGAGGCTGTATGGGAAGTTGTAGGTGAGGCTGTAAGGGACGCTGTATATGAGGCTGTATGGGAAGTTGTAGGTGAGGCTGTAAGGGAAGCTGTAGGTGAGGCTGTAAGGGACGCTGTATGTGAGGCTGTATGGGACGCTGTATGTGAGGCTGTATGGGAAGTTGTAGGTGAGGCTGTAAGGGACGCTGTATGTGAGGCTGTATGGGAAGTTGTAGGTGAGGCTGTAAGGGAAGCTGTAGGTGAAGCTGTAAGGGACGCTGTATGTGAGGCTGTATGGGACGCTGTATGTGAGGCTGTATGGGAAGTTGTAGGTGAGGCTGTATTGGAGGCTGTAGGTGAGGCTGTAAGGGACGCTGTATGTGAGGCTGTATGGGAAGTTGTAGGTGAGGCTGTATGGGAAGATGTGTGGGAAGCTATAGGGGAAGCTGTAGGTGAGGCTGTATTGGAGGCTGTAGGTGAGGCTGTATGGGAGGCTGTAGGTGAGGCTGTTGTGGAGGCTGTAGAAAAAGCTGTATGGGAAACTGTAGTGAGGCTGTATGGGAAGTTATAGGTGAGGCTGTAAGGGACGCTGTATGTGAGGCTGTATGGGACGCTGTATGTGAGGCTGTATGGGACGCTGTAGATGAGGCTGTAAGGGAAACTGTATGTGAGGCTGTATGGGAAGTTGTAGGTGAGGCTGTATGGGAAGATGTGTGGGAAGCTATAGGGGAAGCTGTAGGTGAGGCTGTATTGGAGGCTGTAGGTGAGGCTGTATGGGAGGCTGTAGGTGAGGCTGTTGTGGAGGCTGTGGAAAAAGCTGTATGGGAAACTGTAGTGAGGCTATGGTGGAAGTTGTAGGTGAGGATGTATGGGAGGCTGTAGGTGAGGCTATTGTGGAGGTTGTAGAAAAAGCTGTATGGGAAGCTGTAGTGAGGCTGTGGTGGAAGTTGTAGGTGAGGCTGTAGTGGAAGCTGTACGTGAGGCTGTAGGGGAAGCTGTAAGGTAGATGTAAAATACACATACAGTTAATACGTAAGCGTATCAGTATCGGTAAAAATAAATGATTGGTATCGCTCCATCATTAGTTTCTGTCTATATAGGTCAAGGTGGAGGGGGGGCGGCCACACATGAGGGCGATGCCAACGACACTTCAGATATCTATAATGTTAAAATAAAAATAGTTTAAAGACACTCTCGACAATTGTGGTATCAATAGTTGGTGAATAAAAGTAAATAAAAACAAAAGGGGAAAATATAAAACTCTGGCTCGTGAGCCGCAGTTGGCAACCCGAGACATTAGCATTTGTGAGTGTACGTATAGCTGAAACACACATTTGTGAGTGTACGTATAGCTGAAACAAACATATTCGAGTGTACGTATAGCTGAAACACACATTTGTGAGTGTACGTATAGCTGAAACACACATTTGTGAGTGTACGTATAGCTGAAACACACATTTGTGAGTGTACGTATAGCCAAAACAAACATTTGTGTGTGTGTGTGTGTGTGTGTCAGTACTGGTTTTAGGAATTGAAATGATCTATTAATAGAATCACTGGAAGAATATGAAGAAGAAAAACAAAATTGGAAACAATGAATGCAGGAAGACAGAACGAAAAAATGGAGAAAGATAGAGAGATTAAAAAAAAACGTTTCATTTGTTAGAGAAGATCGGAAATTGGAGAGAGAGAGAAAGAAAAAAAAATGCTGATTAAAGGACACAGGGGTCAGAGTGCATACATTTCAGCCAATGGGTGCGATGTTTTTGCTTGACCTTGATCTTAGCTCTTCTGACATCAAAGAACAAAAACAACTTGATTCTTTGTTTTGAAGTGAAGATGACTGGACATTTTTTTTTACTTGTTTACAGATATTTGATTCCTTTTTTACTTGTTTACAGATATTTGATTCCTTTTTATTGTTGAATTCCTGGTCAGGTGTTAAATAACACAGAAACATGACATGACATTGAAACACAGAAACATGACAGGACATCGATGCGTGAAATGGAATAAAAAAAAAAAGGTGAAATAACTTTAAACAGCATGGCATGTTGTTAAAAAAAAAACGAAGAAGCAATATGTCGAGTAGCATTTCTCATCTTTTGTGATATCTATTTATCTATCGACTTATGTATCTATCGATCTCTATATCTATCTATGGATCTATTTATCTATATGACTATTTATATATTAATCTATATATCGAGCTATTTGCCTATCTATCGATCAATGATCTATCTCTTGATCCATTTATGTGTATGTATTTATCTGTTCACCAATTAATCGATCTATTTATCTGTTTATCTCTTATTATTAATCTATCTACTTATCTATCTATCTATCTATCTATTCATCTAACTGACTGTTTATTATTATCTCTATCGATTATTTATTTTTTGTTATATAATTATCCATCTATCTATCTATTTTTTTTCTATTATTTTTTCTGTATTTATCTCTCTCACACTCTCACAAACATGAGCACATTTGTCTTTCCCTGTCTGTCATTTTTCCTCCTCTGTCCATCTTATAAAGGTGAGAGTTATGTTACAATTTCTATAATCTTCTTCACTGGTCTGCCCCCCCCCCTCATTTCATGTGCACTCAGTCATTCTCACTGTATATTTCTATTTGCATATATCGATGCACTCACCTAGACATCAGCCATCTAGGCTCTATTACATAATGTCACTGTACTCGTAATAGTGGTTTATAGGATCTAAGAGATTTTATTGTATCATTACAGGGACTTCACATTCACACACACACACACTTCCCCACTACATCAAACCAACAGTGACGATGGAACCGTATATGGACGGCATGGGTAACTGGAGCCGATTGAGGTTTGAACCAGAATCCTTCCACCAAGTCAATGGAGCTCACAACCTCAAGCACCAGCGACTTACCAGCAGTAACGTCACAGTAACTCTGAATCAGAATGCTCAGCGACGTCGAAATAAGATCCAGGCCGCTTGGGTGCCACCGGACAACAGAAGCCCCCTGCGACAACAGAAGCCCCTGCGACAACAGAAGCCCCTGTGACAAGAGAAGCCCCCGAACCCTCTTTCCCCTTCCCCCCCCCCACCCCCATAGGGATTAATGAAAAAAAAAACGTCATGCATTCTTAAATAAATCATTTAACGGGGGGGGGGGGAGGGGCCTAGCAATTTTCCCCCCTGCGCTTCCCGTCCCCTCACCACCATCCCTAAGTTGTATACACAGGTCATAATGATACGTCACAAAAGTGAAAAGTACAGTTATCGTCCTTGTCGGACTAGTAAACAGGAGCGCACACAAAAACAACCAAACAAAATTTGTCCTCGGAACACAAAAATCCTGTGACAAGATTCCTTGCGTCACTGATGACGTGATGATGCACACAAAAAAAAAAAAGAACAAAAAATAAAAAGACAATCGTAACCTCTTACTTAACTGTAAAGTTCGCAAGCCCTGACAAAAAAAAAAGATACTGCGCGGAGAGGAAAGACGCCTCAAGAAAGTCCCAGTACTGACGTCACTTCCTGTCAATCGAGTCAAGTAACCTTGGAACCAAAAGAAACAAAAAAAAATTTCCCCCGCAAAACAAAAATAATATTAGGAGCGAAGACATATTCCGTTTTATTTACTATTTATTTTGGGAAACCTAGAAACTTACCCTTTTATTTTTGTTTGTAGTATTCTCATGAATTATTTTGTCGAAATAAATTATTATTATCAGTGCTTTTTTTTTGTAAACAAATAGGTGCCGGTACTCAGTGATGGATTGCCTAACTTTTAACTACCAGTTCGCACCTCGATGCAATTCTTATTGCGCGCAATTTTAAAATAATTCAATTTTAACAAATTAATTATATGATAAATTAATAATAACCGTTAAAATACAAGAAAAGTAATAATTTTTCCCCACATTGAAAAAGGTGCCGGTACGCCGTACCAGTGCACACCGGCACAAAAAAATGCACTGATTGTTATCGCTAAAAGTAAAATCATTTGTGCTCATCTGTATCTGTAGAGTATTTAATTAGGAATTATTCATATTTATTTAAAACGTATTTATCGACACACTTTGTCCAGTCTATAATATTCACCCACGCTTTTAATTTTAGTATTGATGAAAGTTCAATCACTTTTGCTCCCTAACTTTTTTATAATTTGGTGATTGTGTGGCTTTTTAAAATATGGACGGCTTTTATACTGCCCTTCTTTCATCCCCACCAGAGCCGATAGTATAATGGCCATGGAGGCACCACGGAAGTTAGAGCGAAGACTTGAGCCATGACCTGAAATATCGATTGGTCCTCACCGGAGATCGAACCAGGGACCCTCAGGTCCAGATTCGAGTGCTTTACCACACGACCATCCGGCTGTCATGGACCTCATGGGTTGCCGCCCCTGTAGCAGACAGTCATTAGTTATATTCTGTTTATAAGTTAACCTTTCCTTATGGTTTTCTTTGAACACAAAGCGACAAAACGAACCAAAAGTTTCAACCAAGACTTTTTCCCATCAACTACGCATAATGCATTGTCATCTCGCTTCAACGAAATTCGTGACTTCGGTATAACGAAAACAGAAAGCAACGAGGGACAAAAAAAAAACGTTATAAAAAAATTTCCCCAGCGGATATTTCTGTTTCTTTGCTTTGAACCGAAAGCATCGCTTATCCTCTCCCCCCCCCCCCCCCACTTTTCTCCAAATATCACTAGCCCCCTCCCCTCCCCCCAACCCACTCATTCACCCCATACCACCCCCTTCCCCCGCTCTGACCAATTCTTCGAATCATTCCAAGAAGATGGGCGAAATCCCGGATGAGGAAACGGTTATGACGATTGTTGCCAGATGATCCAACATGGATCGACACGCGCTGCGCACGAGCCGGAAATGTAGTTACGATGTCTGCTGGATATGAAAATGTCTGTGTGTTAGAGCGATTTGTCGTGCGGGTGTGGTGTTTGCGTTATTTTGGGTGTGTGCTTCGCTTCCATTTTTTTTCATTTATCTTTATGTATTATTATTATTCATAACCTTATTTTTTATATTAAAAAAGACATGTTTCTTTTCTGATTCCACAAATACATCACTTCTGCAGAAGATTGCTAAAAGGGGAAAAAAAATTAACAAATTTACTTATTTATTGCTTGAAGATTTATGACTTGTTCATTCATGGCGAAAAAAGGCATGCTTATTAAACACTTGAAAGATTCAATGAAAGAAATAAATCGGCGAACATAAGTCTGATTGGAAAAGCAACACTTAAATTAATATCTATACATCTTGCGTCAAGATGAAAAAAGTAGAATAGAAATTTGAGATGCGAACTATTTAAACCACGGGAAATTCAATCAATTCATGATTTGGATTATTACTCAAAACGACACCGGGAAAATACCGTGCATGCACTCTTAGCGACTGTCCGCAACAGTCGTTAAATATTTATGTTTTGGTTCACTTAGGACTAAGAATATAATTTTGAATAATTGACTTTGTGAAGCAATATTAAACTTTGTAATTACATTTTTTTAAACACAATTTATAATAAACGATTTATTAATGTCAAGAAACAGAATCGTTCACGCGTCTTTTTTTTTTTTTGGGATGGGGCCATGTGCAGAGGTTGATAGGGGGCCTAAAAAAGACACATTGGGGGGCCTATAGCACTTTTTAATTCGGGGATCTTAGGGGAATAGGGTTACCAGTCAAAATCGCCATTTGTAAATCTCGGGACGCCACTATTTTCGTTGAAACAATAACCCTCTCTGACTCCTCTTCCCCCAATCGGCTCGTATTTGTTGTGGGCGGACGTGTAAGTAGTAAAATGGGGGGGGGGAGATTTTTAGGAGTATGGAGGAGGGGCCTTGGCCATCAGTTTAGTTTGCCTACCTTCATGAATGACTGTGCCCAGATTGTGCTGATTATTTTACAATGTGTTCTGACACCTGTTTCCGTTTCTATGAAATTCGGTTATTTGTCATCCGATTTAATTCCACCTTTAAATTACAGTTAATCTTTAACACGCAATTCGATCAAAGATCAAACTCTCACTGCTGGCGTTTTGTCCTCCTGTAAATGCATTTCTTAAAATAAATATTGAACATCGTTTAAATGTCAATTGACTTATCCAATATCCTAATTGAACGGTTATTTTAAGAAATTGTTTCTCTCATAGAAGGGAGATCACTCTAAGCAAAATGAGAATGTTACACGCACGAGAAAATAACTGCCATTTTAATTTACCCCACTATTTTCTGAACCTTTCTCCATGAAGGCAATTTTTTAAAAAAAGGCTATGGCTGAATGTATATGTCATATTGTATCTATCCAATTGTTAATATAATAGTGTTAAATGCACTCAAAGAAAAATCACCAAACACACACACAGGCATAGTTTCAATAAAGAGCATTTTATAATTTATAAACAATCAGCATTTCTGAAGACCACTGTTCTTCCTGCCGGCTTCAGGCCTGATTACTCTGCTTCTTTTACGTCACACAGACACTGCTTTCAATTGTAAATGTTATGGTGCGCTGATATAGGGAATTCCCAAATCATCACGCACGACCGAGGGCAAAGGGAGAGAAGTTATAACAATATTAATAAGTTCAAATCCTTCGAGCTAGAATGACCCATATGAGCAGAGATGGCCTTGAAAGTACGTGTGGCCCAGGCCTAGTGATCGGAGATTTAAAAAATATCAAAAGAATATTTTGTTGTTAAATAATTTTAAAAATGACAATTTGTAGTAAAAAAACAAAAAGTTTGGGTTTGTTTACATAATGTTCAATTAGTCGAAATGCCCGCGGCGACAACAGACCAGACGATCTACTGACGAAATGCTTATTTCATTTTTCGAGTTTGTTTTCATGAAAACCCATTGTTACAAATGGTCTATTTTTAGCTTAATGAACACACACACACACACAGGAAGTAAAGATTATACATCTTACCTATATGATTATATATGCATTGTTGTAATTGTGGTTAAGTGTGAATGTTGGTGTTATTAAGATTTGAGATGCATTTAATCATCGTGTTTATAAATATATCAATTTGCACACACACACATACACACACACACACACACACACCTTATGATAGAAAAATCGGAGTTGATTCAATTTGATTTTTTGTCTTCCAACATAATTTTTTTATTGTATTATCTTTTTTTTTTTCTTTTTATTTTCTATTAGCAGACGATCTAGTCGGAGAGGCGGGAGTGGTGAGGGAGGGGGAATAAATCGTTATGTTTGATATGGTTCCGGTTCTAACGAGATTGTCAGCCGTTTTGGTTGGATTCCACGTTATGGCAGAAGTGGAGATAGCAAGTCAACGGAGGAGTTAACGAGAGGAGAGAAACGCGGAGGAAGAGAGAGAGAGAGAGAGAGAGAGAGAAAGAGAGAGAGTAGACACAGAGAGAGGGAGAGAGAGCCAATAGATAGAGTGAGGTCAATAAGGAGGGAGAGAGAGAGAGTGAGTGATGTAATGGAAAGGGGAGAGCAGGGTGTTGAGAGTTAAGATCCATGGCCGTCTCGTCTGCTTCAACAATGATGGATGATGAATTGTTTGGGGGGTGGGGGGGAGGGGTAACTTTTTTTTGTATTGTCCAGCAAACTATGTCGTACTTCCGGTACAGATGGCCTGACGGTTAAAGCCCTATGTTATTTTTATAGAAGACTATAGGGAAATAAAAGGGGGTCGGGGGTGGGGGAGGAGGCTTTGTGATGAGGGACCACGGGGGATTTGTGTGAGGAGGGAGGGGGGGGTGCTACTTTATCCTTTAGTACAAAATCATATTTGATTTCGTGGTAAACCACC
Organism: Bulinus truncatus; assembly: GCA_021962125.1. Lineage (NCBI taxonomy): Eukaryota > Metazoa > Mollusca > Gastropoda > Planorbidae > Bulinus > Bulinus truncatus. Next base: position 1,879,720 of record JAGDYQ010000054.1, on the reverse strand, counting down.
CACCCACCATCCACCACTCCCTTTCCCGCCCTTTCATGTTGGTCGTCACCGCTGGAACGATTCAGGGGGGGGGGGGTTAGAGGCTACCCGTGTTTGTACAGGAGGAATGCCAGAACGGAAGAAAAACCAGGAATTGTGGGATCTGATATGTCAATAAATATTATTACGAATGTGAATTTTTCATCTTTTGTGTGTGTGTGTGTGTGTGTGTGTGTGTGTATGAACCTATTGAGATAATGAGGTCAAACATTTTTATCACACACAAAAATAAAACAGTAATGTTTTTTTTTTGTTTGGTTATCTTCTCCTGTTGCCAACATTCTATTAGAAATTTTCTGGGAACATCAGAAAAAACGAAAAAACCGGTGGGGGGGAAAATAAAATAAGAAAAGAAAAATTCAAATACACAAATAAAACAATTGAACATGAATGAATCATTGAATAAAATGTCGCTTCATCCATTGTTTCTGATTTGATAAATTTCTTTGTTCGAACTAGCCACTCCTCCATAACCTTCCCCCTTCCTCCCCCCCACACACACACACCTTTCCGATTGTTTATGATTGACTTTGTTCCTACCACGTCGAAGTAGCGGAATGTTAAATTTTGTTATGATGGAATTCTGTCTGATGTTTTGTCGGGACGATTGTGGTATGCAATGCACAATTCTGTTAGTTCCTAAAAGACGATAACGTTATGTTAGTTCTTAAAAGAGGTTTCTTGATGGATTATTCTGTTTAGTATTTAGCAAACAATTTTGTTAGTTCTTCAATGACTATTCTGTTAGTTTTTAGTACACAATTTTCTTAGTTCTTAATAGACTAATTTGTTATTTCCTAATAAATTTCTGTTCGTTTTTAGTACACAACTCTGTTAGTTCCAAAAAGACTATAACATTATGTTAGCTCTTATAAGAGGTTTCTTTAACACAGTGGCTACGGGACCAAGGAACGGGACTCATTATTATTTTATTTCGGGGATCAACTATAGATGCGCATGCGCTCCAGCGCTCCAGACGGACTTTATTTTACGTCTGTGATGTGCGCATGCGCGATAGCTGGACCCCGTATTATTTTTTTTCGGGGTCCAGCTATAGATATTGCTCATCTACTTAACCCTAACCTCCTAATCCTATTCCTAACCCTAATCCTAACCCTAATCCTAACCTTAACCCCGAAAACAAAAAAAATATGGCATTTAGAGACGTCTCCATGACCTAGTGTCAGATGATACATGTCATTTGTCGTCAGACAGCTGGTCAACGTATTGTGTCATACAAATGCCAACAGCTGCAGATTTCTGACACGCTCGATTTGCTTGACCTGTCCCCACGTCTATTGGGCCGCAACACACCGTTCACTCTTCAGAGACATTTCTTCTTTGGCGGCTGACCTCCCTTTGAAAAAGGGTATTCCAACGTAATGTGTTTGAAGATTTGCAGCTGTAAGGGTTATAATGTCAAGAAAACAAAATCCTCTAACTTTTTGGGGGCCCTGAAAAGGGCCGTTTGTGGAAGCTGTGGAGAAAAGTTAATGTATATAAAATCATATTACTTTTCATTAGTCGCTCGGTCAATTACAATATACCCCCCCCCACCCTTTTGGGTTAATTATCTAGTCATGACACGTGACAAGGAAGAAATTAAACTGGGCGGTGCACTAGTGTGCAATAGAAGCAGAGCCACAGCCGACAATCTCTGTCATCCTGGGTTGTCTTTTCTTCCTTGTCTGACTCCCTCCCCCCCTCCTGTGTATCTGTCAGTGTCTCTAGTTGCCTAGGTCATTCTTGTTCCAGCTGCCATTGTGTCTGGCAGATGACGTCTGTCTGGCTTCAATTCAGCGCGGCGGGCACAAAACACTAGCAGACATAATCAGAGACACGCAAGAAAGACGACAGTCTGTAATCCAGGGCAATATTCATCATCCTTCTTGTTTGGTCGTGTCCCCTCTGTCATCCGACGATACAACGGATGTGTCCACTCTTGCTTTGTGAACCAGTGCCTGGTGAAGTTGACCCAGTCTGTGTCTCTCTACCGGCGAAATGGGGGGGCGCTTTTAAAAATACTTCTCTGGCTATAAGTGTTGTCTTCCCAGAGTTCCACTGGCCATCGTGAGGGTAGCAGAAGTAGAGGATGACTTTAGCAATGTCTGTTACTGTGAAGATTCTCTGAAGTGGTTTACAAGGGCGGCGACTGTTGTTACTGCAATGCAGAGCACGTTTGTAGTTCTCTCTCACACACTAGATATATGATGTCGTCAATTGATGCAGATCCCGCTGGTTAAATAACGTCATTTGAATATGTGATTTATAAAACATTTGCTAGGACGTCCAAGAGAACAAAAATTCCTTTGTATTTTGTCTACGTAAATAATTTATTCATTTTCTGCTGATAGCAATATTTTATTGTGGTTTTTGTGAATTGAAATTTGAATATTTTTTTATATTTAGTTTTATATCTTAAGTTACTTAACGGATATAATACGCTATAAAATCAGAACGAGTTCAATACGACATTCCTTTTTTTTTACGTAGACAGCTAGGCGGATAGACTGACAGAAAAACAGACAGCTAGGCGAATAAGCAGATAGACAAACATGCTGCTAGGCGGATAAACAGACACAAAAAACCAAAAGAGACATAAAATATGTTCTTTTTTTCATGCTATTTCATTGTTTACAAATGTGTTACATTCAGAAAACAGGATCCATAACAGCAAGAGGGCGTGTAGCAGAATAACTTTAACAGACAGTAGCGGCCTATGAGGTGGTAATTATGTCGAAAGCACTTTGCCTTTTCATGATAATTGGGTACCATAGTTAAATGTTTCTTATATAAACTATATTTCGTTTCCACTGAAGCCGATAGAGCAAAGCACTTGGTGGAACCACGGCAGATACAGCGCTGACTAAATAGCCTTTGGTCCTCAACGGAGAGCGAACCAAAAACCCTCAGGTCGACAGTCGAACGCTTTACCATACCACCATCTCCATCAGGTGAGTAAGCTGTTTTAGTAGCCCACCCTTTTTCAAAGGTAAGAAACATCTTTATTCAAATGTAATCACAAATGAGCTAAGAAGCACTTTAATAGTGCGATATATACATATAGTGAATTTTTATTGGCATAATTTACTCTTTATGTAGCGTTGGAATCGAAAGGGAAAAGTAGACAATCTCCGAACATTTGTGTCAGTGATGTACAGTCTAAGATACACGTCAAATGTCATCTTGGACATCTGGTAACTGTATTTGTAATGCGAATGGCAACAGCAGCAGATTTCCAACACCCTACATTAGCTAGACACCGTGCACTCTTCACTGACATTTCTTTTTAGGCGGCTGACCTCTCATTGACCAAGGTATTCCACTGAAGTATGCATGATGCTCTGCAGCTGTAATGGTTATAATGTCAAGAAAGCAAAATCCTCTAACTTTTTGGGGGGCCCTGAAAAGGGCCGTTTGTGGAAGCTGTGGAGAAAAATTAATATATATAAAATCATATTACTTTTCATTAGTCGCTCGGTCAATTACAATATACCCCCCCCCCCACCCTTTTGGGTTAATTATCTAGTCATGACACGTGACAAGGAAAAAATTAAACTGGGCGGTGCACTAGTGTGCAATAGATGCTGTGCCACAGCCGACAATCTCTGTCATCCTGGGTTGTCTTTTCTTCCTTGTCTGACTCCCTCCCCCCTCCCTCCTGTGTATCTGTCAGTGTCTCTAGTTGCCTAGGTCATTCTTGATCCACCTGCCGTTGTGTCTGGCAGATGACGTCTGCCTGACTTCTCTTCAGCGCGGCGGGCACAAAACACTAGCAGACATAATCAGAGACACGCAAGAAAGACGACAGTCTGTAATCCAGGGCAATATTCATCATCTTCTTGTTGGTCGTGTCTCTGCCATCAGACGATACAGTGATCATGTCACTCTTGCAACTGTGAACTGAGTCTCCTGGCTGAAGTTGACCTGTGTCTGTGTCTCTACCGGCGAAATTGGGGACGTTTTTTTTTTTAAAAAAAATACTTCTCTGGCTATGAGTGTTGTCTTCCCATAGTTCCACTTGCCATCGTGAGGGTAGTAGAAGTAGAGGATGACTTTATCAATGGCTGTTACTGTGAAGATTCTCTGAAGTAGTTTTCAAGGGCGCCAACTCTCGTTGTTACTGCAGAGCACGTTTGTAGTTCTCTGTCACACACTAGATATATGATGTCGTCATTTGATGCAGATCCCACTGGTTGAATAACGTCATTTGAAAATGTTCTTTATAAAACATTGGCTAATACGTCCGAGAGAACAAAAAATCTATTTTTATTTTGTTGGCATAAATAATTTATTCATTTTCTGCTGATATTTTGTCTCAAGAATTGGATGGTTTTTTTTTTATATCATCTTTCTGTAAAAAAAAATACAACACTAATTTTGCCCCCACCCCCTATTTTCCCCGACTCAAGCCCCTCCCCGCACTAATTTCCCATTGTAATGCCGCCTCTGTAGGCAGCCATCTTAACGAGCATGATGGATTCTTTTAATTTAAAACAACGTTTTATCTGTTCACAAATAGACGGCATCAGTTGTTTGTTCGTTTGTTGAGGGTAGGAGCGCACCCTGGTGTGTTGAACCAGATAAGAAACCATTATTTTTGTAGGTTCTACTTATTCAAACATTTACATCCATTCTGATTGAAAATATGCCAGAATCGGTAGAGGGGGGGGGGCTTGGGTTAGGGGTGTGGTGATTTATTGATGCGAGTACAAGTGACCTTCATGTTACTCTATGATGAAGTATGTTTAGATTTAAGTCACTAAAATAAGTTATGACATAACAAAGTTATGTCCTCGAATATTTTGTAATCAGTGGATTCCCGCGATTTTTTTTTTTTTAATTTTTTCTGGAAATAAAATGTCTTCAAATAAGATTTATTGACAAAATATACAAAAAGAAAAAAAAAACGAATAATTAAAATTAGCGCCCACGCTTTTTCTTAGTAATGATGATTTCTATTAATATTTAATAATTAATCTTTTTTTCATGCGTTTTTATAAAAGTGTATTTTTTTTTAAAGAATTTTATATAACCTGATTTTTTTTCCATTGCAAACCTATTTAAATAGTCCATATTTTTAACACTCCCAGAAACCTTTCCGGCCACTAACATTTCCATCTCAACGAAATGTCCGGAAGTGAAATCAATATAGACTAATTAAATGACGTAAGTAAAAAAAAAATAGGGTTCAAAGAGAAAGTCGGTTAATTAGTTGAAATTAATCCCGCGGATGAAACGTACTTTTGTAAGTTCCATTTAGCCGTTAGACGTTGATTCATTACAGGCTTCTATTGCATGACTTGGAACATTGAAGCTCTTTTTCTGTTAACTTTAGAACTTTAAGTACGTTACGTGCTAATACTTTCAATGTTAACTTTGTTATTCAAGAAAATAGACATTTATATTCAGAATTCTGTAAAATACCTTAGAAGATTTTAGAAGTTAATGTTAACAAATTTATATTCTTTAAATGGAGAAAATGTAAACATTTTTTTTTGAAAAGTTAGTCTTACCTTTAGGCAGAGCGAGCAGAACTCGTGACGGGGCCTCGTGCTCTTTGAATGGCCCCGTCGTCTTAAGTAATCTGCCTTAAAACTACTCAGCAAATATATGATGAAAAAGGGTCACTCCTACGGCAGGACAACCCGCGCATTTGTCATGGGACCCCCCTCACATAGAGGGCCCCGTCGGGTACAGAAGTGGGGCTATTAAGTGACAATGCAGTAGTTGTAAGTGAGTGAGCATAGGGGCCCGATAGAAGTGTGTAGTTTCAAGCGTTGAATCAGTGAGCAGTATATGACGTCATTGACGTGCAAGTATGCAGTAGATGACGTCATTGACGTGTAAGTGTGTATTCGATGACGTCGTTGACGTGTACGTTGCAGTAGATGACGTCATTGACATGTAAGTCTGCAGTAGATGTTGTGTAAGCGTGCAGTAGATAATGTGTAAGTGTGCAGCAGATGACGTCATTGACGTTTAATTGCGCAGTAGATGTCGTGTCAGCGTGCAGTATATGGTGTGTCAGCGTGCAGTAGATGGTGTGTCAACGTGCAGTAAATGGTGTGTCAGCGTGCAGTAGATGGTGTGTAAGCGTGCAATAGATGGTGTGTCAGCTTGCAGTAGATGGTGTGTCAGCGTGGAATAGATTGTGTGTCAGCGTGCAGTAGATGGTGTGTCAACGTGCAGTAGATGGTGTGTCAGGTGCAGTAGATGGTGTGTCAGCGTGCAGTAGATGGTGTGTCAGCGTGCAATAGATGGCGTGTCAGATTGCAATAGATGGTGTGTCAGATTTCCATAGATGGTGTGTCAGCGTGCAATAGATGGTGTGTCCGCGTGCAGTAGATGATGTGTCAGCGTGCCATAGATGGTGTGTCAGCGTGCCATAGATGGTGTGCCAAAGTCAACAATATATTTGATCCTGGTTGTTGTTTTTGTTTATTCCTACTCGGCCAGTACACCTCACCGTACTACTAAAGGTCATACACTGACCTGTGACACTAATACTGATCACAACACGCCACGCAAAGATCTAGACTCAGCCAGCGACGCTGGACATCAATGTAACTATCCTCAAATATCATGTTTTGATTTTTTTTAACGAACAAATTAATCAGATGATGTTGGATAGTTTGTTTGTTTGTTTGTGTGTTATTGTTGCCATCCACTGGTCCTGCCACCTTAACACCACCCACTCTATTTACTCAGGCCCAAGGGACACGGAAACGTTATAATCAGGAGACAGCTCTTTATCCAAGGGGAGTTAACTGGCTGTAATCTGACCTTCACTTGGTGGTAGCCATTGACCTTCAGTGATCTCTGGCCTGACGCTTAGAGTTTTGTATCTCTCTCTCTCTCTCTCTCTCTCTATATATATATATATATATATATATATATATATATATATATATATATTAGGGCTGCTGATTAAACTGCGTTAATTTGCGATTAACGCGTCAAAAAAAATTGCGATTAAAATTTTTAACGCAACTCCTAAATGCGTTAATTTGACCAAAGTATTGTAAGTTCAAGAAATCGATAAATAACAGTATTTCACTCAACAAATTTGAAGTTAAGGTTTGTTCACTTATTAAGTAGATCTATCACCCCACCCTGTCGCAATCGGCATACACCCTCTACCTCAGAAATGTCGACGAAATCCCCACTTGTAATATAACTGAAGATGTTTTTGTTATATAGCCCTTCGACAAGTAAACCTCCTGCTCCATTCCCGGTCGATGTAAAAAGAGAAAAGTTTCATTCACTAGTTTACATTATATACTGTAGTGTATTATTGAAGTCAACTTGAAGGTAAAAACAATTAAGTGTATAATGAGCCAGGTTAAAACTAGATCAAAATAACGAGATGCTGGACATTTTGTATCATCAATTTTTGCGCAAATTTTTTATAGCATTTTGATAATACAGCATTAGGCCGGTCACGTTTGCAACAGCTGCATTAATAGTTTCATATACATGACACCTGTCAATCAAGGTCTAGACTGTACACGAGACAGTGGTTGTATTTTTCAGAATTATTGTGACACTGAGCTAAATTTAATATTTTATATAGGGCTGTTTTTTTTAACTCCAATTAAAGCGTAATTAATGCGGTAAACATATGCGATTACATTTTTAACGCAAACACCTAAATGCGTTAAATTTTAGCCAAATGTTGTCATTTCAGTAATCAGTAAATAATCCAATTCTATAACCATAACTAGATCAGACAAGATTTAAAAAAAAAAATCCACCGAATACAGAAACTGTCACGCTTACATAAAATCAAAGCAGCTACATGGCCTTGAAACAATAGGATTGTCTTTTCTTAATAATAATTATGACACTCAATGATACCATTAGTGAACATCTGGTTGATTGACAGGTGCCATGATTGGAAAAATGGGACAGAGGGGATACGGTACGGTTGGTAGTAACGTCATCTTTGTGGGGAGAGAAGCTGCTAAGAGTGTCAAAAATCTAACAGGGTGGGAAGGGGGGGGATAAAAAAACGTGTTAATAATAAGTGAGCAAGTAAGTACTTTCTGGCTATACTATTATTTTATGAAGGAAAAGGCACATATAAGATATGAATGACGTGTGTATTTTGTTTTGGGATGGGAAGTGAAGGGGGTAAGTACGGCAGTGGAGGGTTGGGTAAACAAGACATACGTGGGGGCAAAGTGTAGCCAAATACGACAGGGATAGAGGGGAGAGGGGTTGAAATACGTCATTAGCTCGGAAGCTATGGTACGAGAAAAACACTTGTTTGGCAATGTTGTTGACTAAAAAAAATAACTCGCATCACTTGACGTGATTGATACATGTCAATAGACTGGCCTCAATAACTAATTCAACAGACATTAGTGCTTAATTAGATGCTTAATAAATCTGTTACAATTAATTATACCTCTTTCGTAAATTAATCTGAATTGCTTATTATACCAATTTTATGCTATGATATTCTAACTTACATGTTTGAATAGAAACAAAATGTGTTATATTGTGTCGATTAAAAAGTGCGTTAATTTGCGATTAAAAATTTTAATCATGCGTTTATTGCGATCAATTTTTTTAATCGAACAGCAGCTCTAATATATATATATATATATATATATATATATATATATATATATATATATTTATTTATTTATTTATTTATATATATTTATATATATACATACATATATACATATATGGTGGGCCAAAAAAGTGAGAACATCATATAACATACGAATTATTTAAATATATAATTTAATTAATTGTATTGTTTCATGTAATTTTGTTTGCAAAGTATTTAGTCAATCAGAAATTATGTTCAATGTGTCCTCCCTGCTTATCAACAGTTTTATCTAAGCGTACAGATTTGATATAATTATATTGCCGTCTACGCAATGTTCTCATTTTATTTTTGGCCCACTCTGTATATATATATTTATATATGTTCTATTTTTTTCTCTCTTTTCTTGCAGTGAGTTGAGCTGCCAACTTGTAACATTGACATTAACAAAAGAAATAATGAGCTGCCAACTTGTAACCTTGACATTACCAAAAGAAATAATGAGCTGCCAACTAGTAACCTTGACATTACCGAAAGAAATAATGAGCTGCCAACTTGTAACATTGACATTACCAAAAGAAATAATGAGCTGCCAACTTGTAACATTGACATTACCAAAAGAAATATTTCACCACTGAATGTAGAGTAATTTGGTTGCAAATTGAAATCAGAACATCCTTTTTTTATATAAATAAAGATTTATTACATTTTAGCCATTCATTTGTAAAACTCGAATTATATCAACATATTTAGTTTTAATATTATCGACTTAATATCGAGTTAATGCCACTGAATGCAATACATACTTTAAAAAACTTATTGAGCGAAGATGCTTAGAGCAAGTAGAGAAAGACCTTAAAGCTATGGGAGTGAGAGAGTGGAGGAAGAAGACCATGGATCGGGAAAAGTGGAGAAGAGTAGTTTGGCAGGCCAGGGCCCTAAATGGGCTGAAGAGCCAAAGGAAGAAGGAGAAGAATAAATAAATAAATAAATATATATATATATATATGTATATATATATATATATATATATATATATATATATATATATATATATATGGGTCAAAGCTCTTCCTCTTCATAAATTGTAGCTAGATTTTCGGGTTTTCCAGCCAGTTTGGGCTGTGTTTATTCCGGTATCAGTGAAAGTTTTTTAGCACAATGGCGGATTGGCGGGGGGGGGGGGGGTTGAGCAGCTTTTATATTTCTCAAAGACAGCAAAATAAATGACGTAAAAATTGAATATTAAATGTATTCCTCTCTCTGCCCTTCCATTACATTCTTAAGATAGTACTGTTACAGTTGTATTGTAAGAATACAACAAATATACACAGACTTGAATATTAAATATTACATGTAATGATGTATATGCATTTGAGTTTCTTGGCTGGCGTGTTGGCTTACGTCTGTGTTTAACCTCATTAAAATAGTTTGAGAAATGTGGTTTGAATACTCCTCGAGCGAGCAGCGTAGATACCGTGTGACGTGTGATGTTTATGGGATTGTTTTTGTTGACGGTTTGTCTTATCGTGTTTCAAATATTTATTGGCTGCTGCAGGTCAAGCAATACGCCACGAGTGATGGATTCAGCATTGAGTTCGGGGGAATGGACCGGGGGGGGGGGAAATTAGATTTTGGCTTGCAGTTACTGACCGAAAAAATAGCTGTAAAGTTACACCTGAAAGCGTTAAGTACAATGTAACACTTGACAGTGTATTATGTAACATCTGATAATGTTAAGTACAATGTAATGTAACACAAGATAGTCGCTATGTTACTTTGTATTGAGTAGATGCCAACATCTGTACCGACCCCAACACACTGATCGTTTCTCCATCTCTTAAACTATTGCTTCCAATTCCGTACCTGATTCTGATTTAAAAGAACTTTTAGACTTTATTGTTATTAACGAAGTTCCGATTATTTTCGAATTCCCAATTCAGAATAAATTGCCTCATCAAAAGTGATGAACGGGTGAGTAAGTATTGCTGGCAGAAATCGTTCACTTGGCTCAGTTCTCATACTGCCAACCACGATAGAGAACCTAGAGCCAAAATCCTATAAGTCAACTTAATCACTAAAAGACACAACCTGGTGAGCTGAGGGGGTGGGGGGGAGTGGGGGGGAGAGGTGGATAAATGGTAATGGGGGAAGGTGGGGGGGGGGGGGAGGAATCAGCAGGGGAGGAGTAAGAAAAAGAAAAACATCTGATAAACATTTGTACACAAATGCCTGCTACCTGCGTTGTGTACTAACTCGGTGTGTATTTGTACACGTGAGATGCATCAATGTAAGAGAGACAACCAAGACTTGACTTCAGTAAAGCTAAAGAATTTTTTTTTTCATTTAAAAGAAGGTAAGGTAAAAATCGTAGAAATCATGGAAAGCTTTGATCTTCGGTTTGGGTGCACGGGAGATGGTGTATTGATTGCATGATGTGAGTAGCCCATTGGGAGATATGGGTGGATAGATATCACGATATGAGTAGATATTGGGGAGGTTAAAGGTAAGAGACATAGGTGGGAAGGACAAACGTCTGTAGTGGGAGAATACGTCATTGGTTACACATAAGCTCCTACTACGAGTGCCAATGTTCCCTCTAAGCTGAGCGCGTGAGCGTCGCTCATACTACACGTACGATCGCTCACTCCGACGGACGACAACGCTTAAATCGCTCACAAATTTTGGCCTCAAACAAAATGTCGCTCAGAGACAAAATTTTTTGCTCACTTCATACCACACACATTAGACTACGACACATACCATCCTGCGCGGGAAACTTCGATAGATAGATAGATAGATAGATAGATAGATAGATAGATAGATAGATAGATAGATAGATAGATAGATAGATAGATAGATAGATAGATAGACAGATAGA
>JAGDYQ010000054.1:1683237-1865737 GCA_021962125.1 Bulinus truncatus | reverse complement strand
TCTCTTTGTTTTAAAATCAATAAGTACAACTCTAACAATATCTACGCACACAAAAACATTGAATATTTTATTTATTTATATATCCATATAAATAATAGCGGCGTGGGTTCTGCGTTAAATCGAAAGTAAAGAATTAATACAACAGTATTCCAGTTTAAAATTGTCAAACGTAAACAACAGTAAAAAAAAAATCCTGAAAAAAAATCGGATCTGCCCGAAACCAGAAAAAATAACCAAGCCTACTGGTCAAACCTAAGGGGATATTCTATACAAAGATCTTTGCAGGGTACAGCTAGTATATATATATATATAATGGGCCGCTATTCATAGAAACATTAAGTGCAAAATGTCACACGTGACAGAAAACTAAAATATTTTAAAAAAAAATTATTCTCCTACTATTTTCCTTACTTTTTTTTTTGTATAATCTCATCACCTCAGCAACTGGTTGTATTGGGCAGTTTCCCCGTCTATCGGAACAGCTAGTAACAAAAGCTCCACCACCTCAATGCCATAAAAACCGTTGCATTCAGTGTAGGCTAAGTTCGGAGCTCAATGAAACATGCATGAAGAGATTGTGTAAAAGGAATGATGGGGTGGGGGGGGGGGCTTGAGGGTGTGTGAACTAGAGATGGTTCCAGATCGTGAGTGATAATCTTATTGCAGCCTGCCACGTACAGAGATGGCATGCCTCAGGGGAAGGGATGTGGGGGGTGCGACCGATGATTGGACATCACACATTTTGAAAAGGTCACTATAGACCACAGACTGGTCAGTCTGTGATTATGTAATCCAATAAAGTTCTCTTGTGTGTGTTGATATGGTCATGGCTTTGTGTGTGTTCGATTGTTGTTGTTGTTTTTATGCAAAGCATGTGTTTGTTGGGTGTTGATTGCTACAGACGTAAGACTAACCGGTAGTTCAGGGACGGCGTGAAGATGAAGTGGCCCACAGAGTCTGTAAGGCAATGAGACCCCAACACGGAAAAGGCGGGGGGGGGGGGGGGGCAGAACAATGCATGTCAGATGATAAAAACATTAACAGTAATGAAATAAATTTTTTAACATTTTTTTTTTATTTTTTCGTTAACATATTAGCAGTGGCGAAGCGAGGGGAGCAAGGAGGCATCATGCCCCTGGCGATACTCACCATGGGGCGCCAAATGGTATATTTTACATTTAATATTATATTATATCAGCTGGTGAAGTTCAGAGCCGTTGTTATTGATGGGCAAACTAGACTGGAGGGGAAGGAGGGGGGGCTCTTTAGGGCACATAATCATAGTATCGAGGTAATTCAATTTATCATCCAGTCCTGCCCAACATTCTACCCCCCCAGAATATTTCTCCAAACCCCATTTTAAAACACACGCTAACACCTTTCTCTAATGAAAAAAAAAAACACGTTGTTTTTTTTTATTAAGGTTTGTCTCATCGAAAAACATCAACTTTTGCCCCTCCATCCGGGCTCTTCCTCCTCCTCCCCCCCCCAACCCCACCCCCGGGGGCCAGGGACAGACTGCCAGTGATTGTGATGTAATTAATTGGCAGCGGATTGATCTGTTGACCTCCGGCGGAAGATAACCCTGGGAGGTGGGGGGGGGGGGTCGTGTGTGGGCGGAATAAGTAACGAGATCACGTGACAGTGGGTGTGGTGGTAGAGCGGGACGGGGAGGGCGGTGGAATGAATGATTAGGGAAGAAATGTTTGTCTTGGCATGTATGTTTGTCTGTAAAAGCATGTAAGTTTGTCTTGGCATGTATGTTTGTCTGTAAAAGCATGTAAGTTTGTCTTGGTATGTATGTTTGTCTGTAAAAGCATGTAAGTTTGTCTTGGCATGTATGTTTGTCTGTAAAAGCATGCAAGTTTGTCTTGGCATGTATGTTTGTCTGTAAAAGCATGTAAGTTTGTCTTGGCATGTATGTTTGTCTGTAAAAGCATGTAAGTTTGTCTTGGCATGTATGTTTGCCTGTAAAAGCATGTAAGATTGTCTTGGCATGTATGTTTGTCTGTAAAAGTATGTAAGTTTGTCTTGGTATGTATGTTTGTCTGTAGAGTATGTGAGATTGTTTTGGCATGTATGTCTATCTGTGGAGTACGTTTGCCTGAGAATTTCACCCCATAAGAGCGTTGCGCTACAATGTGTAGCCTATTCTCAGGCTCTTGGTTGCCAATCATCCAAAAATCGGTCTCTAGGCCCCCACGTGAAGGGCGCTCCGCGCTAAATCAGCCTCTGGTGTAAGTTTGTCCGTGTTTGTATGTTTCTCTGTGTTTTTATGTTTGTCTGTGTTTTTTATGTTTGTCTGTTTTTTTTATGTTTGTCTGTGTTTTTATGTTTGTCTGTGTTTTTATGTTTGTGTGCTTTTTTATGTTTGTTTGTGTTTTTATGTTTGTCTATATTTGCATGTTTGTCTGTGTTTTTATGTTTGTTTGTGTTTTTATGTTTGTCTGTGTTTTATGTTTGTTTGTGTTTGTATGTTTGTCTGTGTTTTTATGTTTGTCTGTGTTTTTATGTTTGTCTGTGTTTTTATGTTTGTCTGTTTTTTTATGTTTGTCTGTGTTTTTATGTTTGTCTGTGTTTTTATGTTTGTTTGTGTTTTTATGTTTGTCTGTGTTTGCATGTTTGTCTGTGTTTTTATGTTTGTGTTTGCATGTTTGTCTGTGTTTGCATGTTTGTTTGTGTTTTTATGTTTGTCTGTGTTTTTATGTTTGTTTGTGTTTTTATGTTTGTCTGTGTTTTATGTTTGTCTCTGTTTGCATGTTTGTCTGTGTTTTTATGGTTGTCTGTGTTTTTATGTTTGTCTGTGTTTTTATGTTTGTCTGTGTTTTTATGTTTGTCTGTGTTTGCATGTTTGTCTGTGTTTTTATGTTTGTCTGTGTTTGCATTTTTGTCTTTGTCTATTTGTGGGTGTTAGAGTTTAATGTGTAATTGTTAGTGTGTACGCTGTTTTGCTTAAGTGTGTGTGTGTGTGAGTGTGTGTGTGTGAGACTGTGTGAGTGTTTACACTAAATAAAAATGTTTATAAAAAGACAACAGATGTCGAGCTCCTATCACAGCCAGGTCAAGAGCAACTTATATATGTACAAAAACAAATTTCTTTTCCTAATTAAATTTTGGCTTTTCACCCCTTTCCAATGCCAAAATACTGTTTGTTCTAACTATCAAACAAACTATACTTTATCCACTTCAAAGTTACTCTCAGTCAAGCAGATAATAGGCCAAGAAATTGTCAGCATCTTCAAAACACGTCTATTCCATTAGAAATAATTTTGAAGAAAAAAAAATAGAACTTATTTAGACCTGTTTCCTCGGTGGCCCACTACTCAGCTGAAGAAATGGAAATGTATTGTTATCTTTCTATTACACAATCTATTGCTATCTTTCCATTAAGTTATATTGCCAGTATGGTGTTGTCTTTCTTTCATTGTTGTCTATTTGTTTGGCGTCTAGGGAAGTTCCGCCGAAAATTCTCACCGTTTCCAATAATATTGTTAGACAGACATATCCACATAAGCGATGAATTCTGGGTAAACAAACACTTTGAGAGATATAAACTTCTTTTTTTTAAAAAAAACGCGTAAACACAATCTGGCTGCAGATGTTCATTTTATTTTTAAATTCATAAGTAAACAAATTTAAACCAAAAACAGCCTGCCGGAACGTGTATCACGAATAAACGCGACAGTCTGTGTAGATATTTGAAATGTAGCTTCTAGTGCAAGGGTTTATAGCCAGAGGCGGATTCAAGGACGGGCGCAGCAGGCGCCGCACCCCTAAGCACCAGAATATTTAGAGCACACAGAGCCCAATTTTAAACCCTTTGATATCTCTTTTTTATTTCTAAAGGGCCCAATATTTTCTTCTGCGCCCGGGGGTCTCAAACTGATACATATCCGCCCCATGGGTTTACCATACTGTTCATTTTACATACTAATGTGTGCGGCCGAACTAGGAAAGGGCGCCGAAAGAGCGTTGTTAAATTGGGCAGAGGGCGCCAAAACATGTAACTAGGCACACTGCCCCCCACAATAAGTAGCTACGGCTCTGGTGGCGACAAAGATTTATTTAATTATTTGAAGATGTTTAATGGGTTATGGGCCCCCGGTAAGCTAGAAATATGTAAAGTAACGTCTGATGAACAATTTTAGGATTTATCTTGAAGGCCTAGGGCAGTGCATTCTATAATAGTGTACTTTGTCTCTAAGGCAGTGCCTCGGCTAGAAACACACGCCGCATCCGGTCGTCACGGAAGGGGGGGGTCGGTTTGAGCTCCCATGTTCTATAAGAAGGATGAATAAATAGAAAAGTATAAAAGGCTGATTAGCTGACTGTTGAAAAAAATAGATTGACTGGTTGATACACAGACAGCCAGATAGATGGATGGATGGATGGATGGATAGATAGATAGATAGATAGATAGATAGATAGATAGATAGATAGATAGATAGATAGATAGATAGATAGATAGATAGATAGATAGATAGATAGATAGATAGATAGATAGATAGATAGATAGTCACAATATGGAGACGGTCATAGAGGGGAGACAACCGGTGCTGGTTTAACACTGACGTCACGTTCACGATGACACGTATGACATTCACCCCCTCCCCCTTCCCACCTTCTCGTGTCAACAATGACATCATCACTCTCAACTCAACGTGCCATCCATTTGTTGTACTAAACTACCGAGTGCACCGTTTAATGAAGGCGGCACAGAAGCTCGGTTCACCTGCACCCAATGAACCCCATTCACTTGTGTGAGTCCTAGAAAGATCCAGAAAAGAAAACCCATCTTCACTTCCGCAGGTGGAGAATATTTAGCCTGGCTTAGGGGGGAACAGTTCACTTCCTGTGTAACAGCCAACATAGCAAGTGATAATTATCACTCTTACCCCCCCCCCCGCCCCTCCCCTCCCCACCCTCACTACTGAACTCGATTTCTCCTTCAATTGCTAGGTTTATTTTTGTATTATTATTTTTTTTTTGTCTACTTAACTTGTTAGTGGGTTTTTCCCCCTGATCTCCATTTTGACCAATGATATTTGAAGTATGCATCGACCAATCATAATTGCTGTGCCTTTCCCTTTGCATAGATATTTCTGTTTCATTGAATAAGTACCAGAACATTATTTCGTTATAATGAAAATTTTCGGTGCGTAAATTTTTATATTGTAAAATTTGTTCCGTATTTTGACCCCGAATCGGTCCAGATAGTCGGGGTGAGGGGGGGGGGACGGGCAAAATTAGCAGATTACCCTGCGGCAGCCCTGCTATGAGGTATATGAGGGTGATAACGGATGGGCTAAATTACTCGTGGTGTCTTTTGCACTGCTGAAGTTCGTAGATTGGGGTTGATGGGGAGAGAAGTTGACGTAATTCTAACAAAAACTATCAAAACCGCCGCAAAGACATGTCTCACAACCTCCGAGGGGGGGATGGGAGGGTGGAATACAGAAATATACTAAACAACAACATAGTAATGTGTGTTGGGGGTGGTGGTGGGTGGTGATCAGAGCAACCCCAGTCAGTTGAAATTGTCAGTGGCCAAGTATTTGTTCGCTGCTGCCATGACATAATATCTATGAGTAATAATAAACAAATATGAAGCATCAAAGGGGTTGTATCTATAACATTGACTTTCTTTAATTTGGTGTATGTGTCGGTAATTTAAAAAAGAAGGCTTCATCAGATTTCTTAAATACGTCGTCATAGTAACCCAGATATTGCACTGTATACAAACACTTTTTAACGTAGTTAGCAATATAATTCTATTTTTAGGATCAGACTTATGTCTACTTTGTTCTTATTACCAGTACATGTTCGTCTATTTTTAGAATCAGACTTATGTCTACTTTGTTCTTATTACCAGTGCATGTATGTCTATTTTTCGTTAAGCCGTACAACATTATGTTTTAAATGTCAGTACAAAAGAACTGGGATTTATAGGTTTTACGTACAGTTTGCCTGCTTGTCTCAGTACAGTTTGCCTGCTTGTCTCAGTACAGTTTGCCTGCTTGTCTCCATTTGGTTTGCGTGCTTCTGCTTGTGTGTGTGTTCATTTTTCTGCCTTTTAGCTTGCATGTGTTTGTGTGTGTATCTATGTTGTGCGTATGTTTGATTGTTTTTATTTTATTTTGTTATTATTTGGCTGATGCTCCTCATTACAGCCAAGTGAAAAATCAGGTTTTCAATTCGGCAACTCAGTCCTGGCCAAGAAAGACAACGCACAGCTGCCGCTTGTGTCGGTATATCTAATTAAGTTCCGTGTCTGTGTATTGGTTGCATTTGTATGTGTCTGAGTGGTTGTTGTTTTTTAGAGCAGGTAACTCAGGAGTCTAGTCAGAGAAAGTCAAGAGTTATCTTAAACAGCTTACAGTAAATCAACGGCAAAAAAAAAATGTGCAGACGAATGATCGACAAATGGTTACCAACATTTCCAGAACTGTTACGGTGAAGTCTTACGTGGTACTTTAGGATTAAAATATAAAGGTGTAATATTGAATTTTACAAAGTTGTGTATCAGTGGCAGATCATAGCTAAAATTAATGGGGGGCAGCCCCGTAGCCAAGGGGGGGACTGGGGGGTCGTGCCCCTCCTCCCCGCTAGGTGTGGAGTACCCCCCCCCCTGTTAAAAAGAAGAAAAAGGGGAAAAAATAAAGAAAAAGTAACTAAAATGAGAAGGTACCCCCTTGCTAGGTATTGGTGCCTCCTCTGCTTACTTTGACCTGACTACGGGCCTGATGGGGGGGGGGGGGGTTCAGACTCGAACGTTTTATAGCATTTGTTTTAAAAGTGTGTAAAAGGAAACAAACTAATTTAAAAAGAAAATATATTTACAAAAATTGACGAAATCCTACAAGGTAAAAATATCACAAACATTTTTCTATTAAATTAATTTTTTTTTTTTAAGTTTGGTGAATTCCCCTCCATCCTATGCTGTAAATCGGTGGTCCCCAGCCCCTGGGCCGCGGACCGGTACCGGTCCGTGGATGAAATGGTAACGGGCCGCCCAAGAATTATTAAATTATTTCCTTTTAATTTACCGTGGTGTATTTCTCTCGAGATGTTGCGACTTTCCATGGACGAGAGGTTAACCGGAAAGCTCAGCGACTGTGAGCGGCATTGGCACTGTAAATCAAAACCCTCTAAAAATATAAATAACCAAGGCCCCCATCATAACCCCACCGGGCCTCGGTGAAATTAGCAAACGTCGACCGGTCAGCGGTTAGTGCTAAAGGTTAGGGGCCACTGCTGTAAAATCATGAAACCAAGATGACGTAACGCCAATAGACAAATCGTAGATGATGTCAGTGGTGTATTGGGAGGGGAACGCGGTGGAACGACGTTCCCTTACCTTTTTTTTCAGAACCGGAACGCGTTCCTCCAGTACTTTTTCATGTCCCGACAACTCCCACATTTTTTTTTTGCTCACACTATGCGCTCCCTTACTTCTTATTTTACCAATACATCACTGGATGATGTCACATAACATGAGCAGACGTTTAAAGCAAAAATCGAATGAAACATTCAATATTTGACTTTTAAAAGAAGAAAAATAAACAATTCTCGACAAAACAATGAATGCTAGATATTTTAAAATTAAAAAGAAGATAGAAAATATACACATACATGTGTATATTTATATATAAAGCCATCAGTGCACTGACGTCATCAAAGTATGTGTGCCGACGTAAAAGTGTGACAAATGCGATCATGTGATGATATTACAACTCATTTGTGCCAATCAAAATCATCCTTATTAAGTGACGTGTTTCCTTTTGCTGGCAAACTTTGAAAAAAAAATATCAAAGAAATTGTAATTGAGCCATCAGCCAGATCTGTCAAATTATAAAGTGTCTGTGACGTGTTTTGATTACAGTTCATATTTTATGAATTTCTATATTTAAATCAGTTTGACACCTGTCGGTGTCGATAAACTCAACAAAAAATTAACGGATGACCTTATTTTTATTTCCCTGCATTTTCCAAAAAGTTGGACTGGATAATTTTTATGATTAATATTTTTTTCGCATATTATAACAGGAAATTATTTTTTTTTTAAATAATACAAAATGTAACAAAACAACCACCATAAAGCTAAAACTAATTAGATGGCTTGATAATAAGATGACTTAATTTATCTGATTTTACGCATTCATTTTACGCAGTATACTTCATCGCGTTTTTTTTAAATTGCGCTTTCTTCTTTAAAGGAATCTTTTAACACTTTTATTAACTGCTTGGAAATTGTAACTATTAAAAAAAAACGTTGGTGTTTTTGTTTTTGTTTTTGTTTTTTTTTTTTTATTTTATTTTTTTTTTGCGATCAGGTGGGCTTTTTTTTTACGGCTGGCCCACATGGCACGCTGCCTGGGAATCCCCCCCCCCCCCCCACTTCAGAAGGACCTCGCCAAAAAATCAACTTTACTTTTGCATACACGTATTTATTTCTCCTGTCTCTTTTTGAAAATTGTCCAATGCTTTCTTCTGCCGACATGTATGATCTCTTCTTCTAACGATAATTTCTGACGATACTATCTGATGATAATATCTCAAGATAATATCTCAAGATAATATATCAAGATAATATCTGACGATCATTAAAACGTGCAATGTTTAGTCTTGACGGTACCATGTATTTTTTTTTTGTTTGCATGTAACAGTGACCTTCACCCCCAAGGACTTGGTGACAATGAAGGCAGGGACACTTTGGTGTTTCCCGCCATTTATTCCCTATAGCGATAACGAGAGACAAATTCAAGGGAAAGCAGAAAGTTTAACGCCTTTCTCTGTGTACGGGGGCCCTGAGCCCAAAATTACGCCGGCCCTGGTGTATAATGTGTCGCTAATTTGTTTTTTGATCTACAGTAGCTTTTGTTTGTATATTTGTTAACTCAAGTGTACTTTTGTCTCTCCACTCCCCCAATGTATTTATCTACATCTATCCTGAGCCATCAATAGTTCTTCGGGGAAGGGGGGGGGGTAAGAAGATATATAAAGCATTGAGAGGAGGGGTGCTTGTTTGGGGCCCATAGACCTTCATATTTTATAGGAATTATTATTGAAAGCAACCCTTTTTGGAATTGGGGGGGGGGGGGGGAGGGGAGAGCCAAGGCGGTCGGCTAGTTTATCTAGAATGTTCTGGATCTATCAATTTGTCTACTTACCTTTCTGACTCTATTTGCTGTTCAAAGGCTGTATTATATCTTTACGGTTAAAATCAGGTTTGAATGCACTCGACCATTCAACCTTTTTTTTTTTTTTTATTTTCAATTTGACATAATCGCTTGACGTCAAAGCAAAGCTTATTTGTACTAAACCTTCCTATATGTGTATGGCATTAGTCGAGTTATGTTTTCTTTGTTTATAGGACCAGACGATCATTGCCGTAAATAGATGTACCGCCGCCTCCCAGTTGAATACGGATTAGGTTCGTATTCTGAGGTATCTCGACAATAAACACCCCAAAATTCAGCCACCCCCTCCCCCCCTTCCCCCCACGACAGGAGTTAAACCGCCGCCCCCCCCCCCCCCCCCGGCCCCGTTATTTAAATCTATGTATACGAAACCTGCTCCTTGGCAGCATAACTTGTTCGCGTCATACAATCAGGCATATTCTGTTCACGCGTTATAGGTTATCCAAATAATAACCTTTCATTTGTCTGCCCCTTGGAAAAACTAAAAAAACCGTTCGTCAGTTTCCAGACGGTGAAAACATGAAGGTCAAAACCGTCTCTCGTCGTTCAACTCCTGCTAACATTTAAATTGTTATTACTTCTAATATTATTACTGTCTTCGTCTTAATACATACTGCAAATTATTAATGTTATTTTTAGAGCATTTTCGAAAAAAATGCTCTATTGTCCCCGTTTTGTCTGTCTGTCTGTCTGTCCGTCCGTCATCACCCTAGATCTCAACAACCATAAGTCCTAGACCCACGATGTATATATCATTTTGTAGGTCTTGGCCTGCCAAGAAATGACTTTTTTCCATTTCGCGATCTGACCTCTCAGGGCCGTAAAAGGGGCCTTAGTACCGTTTTTTACTATATAAGCTATATTAATAAAGGAGCGCTATATCTCAGCAACTATAAGTCCTAGACCCATGATGTATATATCATTTTGTAGGTCTTGGCCTGCCATGTGTACATCAAAAGTTCATTTTGCGATAGGACCTCTGAGGGCCGGGCTTCAGGGCTCCTAATGGGCTTATATATTATTTATACACCTTGTACGTTCAATAACCCGTTCATTTGGTGCGAAATACTGCAGCACGTAGTTTCACCAAGATTTATTAAGAAACTCATCAAATGAAATAGTAAGCTTGTGTTCTGAGTTTAATTGAAAGTATCAGAGCTATGCAACAATTGACGGAGTTTTCGGACGATTAAATGACTATAATTTAGAATGTTTTCAATTATGAGTCCTATTTCAAACCAATTGTAGTTAGATTTAAGAGACAATAATTTTTTTTCAAATATAAAGAAACGTCTTTAAAAATTTTTTTTTACAAATATATGCATTACACAATTGAATTTATAAACATTTCCAAAATTTACAAATATTTACTGAAAGCTAACAAACGTACTGATACATAACACGAAAATGCGCTAACACGTCCTGTGTCCAGAATGGAACAGGCTTAATTGCTTGTTTTTTTACAATAATTGTAGCATGTTGGACCATATTAAATTATTTTATCGTTTATTTTAAATCTATGTTTTAAAAAAAAAATCGGACTTTTATAATTCTGTTCGCAGAAGTGAATGATTTCAAAATAAGGGCGTATCCCCTTTTATTTCTTATGGGTAAATTAACTATGTGTGCCTGGGGGGGGGGGGGGGAGGGGCAACTTTCCAGTGAATATTCAATCAAACATGATATCTTAGGGGGACCCTAAGAGGAATGATTGCCTAAAACCAACCTATTTTGTCTTTAGTCGTCATCAATCTGTAGACACTTAAATGCCAGCCCCCCCCCCCAAGTAAGACTAAGAACAGCTGGTGAAAAATTATTATCTTTTTTTTATTTTATTATATTAGTTTACGTAATATTTGTAGAAAATAATTAATGTAATTGTAGGTCGGCCGTAAGCATACTGAGGCCTGCGGGCCCAATCCGGCCCACGGGGACAACCCAGTTGTTTCAGAGTGGAGCATCGCGCTAGTCTTTTGTGTTCAGACGATTTGATTAAAACTTATTTACTGTAGTAAACGTCCACACTGCACACATCTGCTCTCTGTCCGGGGGCCCCGCCTGTCAAATTTAAGAAACCCAGTGTGACCCGAGACTAAAAAAAAAGGCCTAACTTGACCGAGATTATCTCCCTTGCCCTTTTTTATAGTTTGTGTGTGTGTGTGCTACAATCAGTCTTATTATGAAACTATAGCCTCTCTACTTCATTCTGTAACTAACATATCAAAACTCATCAAAACATATCAAAATTCACCAGAATATATCAAAACTCATCAAAACATATCAAAACTCATCAAAACGTATCATAGCTCATCAAAACATATCGAAACTCATCAAAACATATCAAAACTCATCAAAACATATCATAGCTCATCAAAACATATCAAAACTCATCAAAACATATCAAAACTCATCAAAACGTATCATAGCTCATCAAAACATATCAAAACTCATCAAAACATATCAAAACTCATCAAAACATATCATAACTCATCAAAACATATCAAAACTCATCAAAACATATCATAACTCATCAAAACATATCAAAACTCATCAAAACATATCAAAACTCATCAAAACCTATCATAACTCATCAAAAAGTGTCACAGAGCTCAGCTGAGTAGAGATTGGAGGTCGCATTACTCTATGCAGTCTATGGTAATCCCATCGTTAACAAAAATCAAAATAAACATGAACAGGGTCATGGGAAGGCGGCTTTCGGCCCGGGTACATCTATAGGCCCAAAACAAACGCCACATGTGGAGGACGTTGAAAAACAAATATATAAGGTCCTGGGCTTGGTGAACCCTGAGTGAATACTGTCAAGGTTGTCTTCAACAACAGAGGCCCCCTGGGGCCTATCGAATGTTTAGTTACAGGCCCCCCCCCCCACCCTTAATGCAGCCTCCTTGTCCAAAACAACGTTCCTGAACATGAATACCACCAGTCTGCTTTAGTTCCTCCTATTATTACAGTAATAGTTCCCCCCACCACACACACACACACACACACAAACATACATACACACACATACACACGCGCGAGCGCATATGGACTCGATAACAGTCACTGCCTCAATTTCCACTTTTCTATTTAAATTGGAGCCAGATAAGTGAACTTCTAGCCATTATGAAATCAGTTGTTTTATTTTGTATTGTATTTTATGTTATTGCTGAAGAAGCCATTGCACAAAACAATCACGACCAAATGGGTCAGATGTATGGCCGAGCGCGGAGCGAAAATCTGGCAATGTTATTTATTTGAATGATAGTGATACCCTCCACATATATCAGCCAATCGTATGGCAGCAGACACAGCAGAGGGGAAGCGGTGGAGGGGGGAGGTCTGTGTTTTGAAGGAGGAAGAGCAAAAAAGAGAGAGAGAGAGAGACGGGAAAGACTATATGGCCCGGTAAATGTTGACATCTGTTTCGCTTCAAATCATTTCCTGTTCTATATTTAGCTCTCTCTCTCTCTCTCTCTCTCTCTCTCTCTCTCTCTTGTTTTTTTTTTATTGGACAGCTTGTCCCATTGAAAAAATGTGGTTAATAATAACCAGACTTGATTTAATAAATACAAAATCTCGCAAAGCCAATCCGTTATTTTTTTAAATTTTTCTCACATGAAGATTTCAGCGGCGTCACTAGTGTCCGGCATCACATGGCGTCCAATCTCGACTTCCCCCATAAAAACCAATATTATTTTCAATACAATAAAGAACTCGAAATAAAATATTTAAAAAAAAAAAAAAATTTTCGACCCTTGCGATATTGAACAGGGGCGTAGCTAAGAGTTGTAGGGGAGAGGGCTGTGCCTCAAAATTTTAGAGGAAGGCCTTCCTGAGATAATAATTTCCTATGTCAAGGGTTTTGCAACAGAGGTGTGCGGATCTTGAAATTTAGCGTCCGCGTCCGACCACGGATTTCTATCAATGATCCGCGTCCGCAGAATCTTACAACATTGGTCCGCAGTCAGTGCGCGTGTCCGCATTGCTGAAATTTAGCTGTTTAAATGACTTGAAATTTTTTATGGTAACGCTAAAGAAGATTCGCGTCAGTCCGCGAGTCCGCAACTTAACCATACAAAGCGTCCGCTGTCAGTCCGAGGATTTGGAAAAGTCTTCGGATCTGCGTCCGCAAGCGGACGCGTCCGCTGTCCGCTCATCTCTGTTTTGCAAGTCTTTTCCTCCACGACCCCCCCCCCCCCCTCTTTCCCAGCTTCTCAGACATTGTCTCCTACGACGACGTGAGTTTTAAGAAGTCAACAATCAAGGTTGGTGAATTGAAGCAAAACAATAAACAATGGATTGAACAATGGACTGTTTGGTTTTCTAATCTTCTGATAGCAACACCTCCCTCTTCCCCCCTCCCTATCTCTCTCCCTCCCTCCCTCCCTCCACCCTCTCTCTCTCTCTCTCTCTTTCTCTCTCTCTCTCTCTCTCTCTAGCTTCTGTTGTGTTCTTTGTATCTCTGTTGTCTCGTAAAGTGGTTCCAATAGATTCCCTCCATCCCTCCTCCCCACTCCCAATGCGACCCTTACACCCCCCCCCAAACCCTCACTCCAGACATAATGACTTCAGTCAAGAAGGGGGCTAGGGTTTTTACACGGAGTTACTGCAGGATTTAGTCCGATCTTCATGGGTAAACAAAAAAAACTATACAAGCAAGAAGCGAACTCATTATGTCTGGTACACACAGGCCGGCTGGAAGTTTGTTTTGTTACCTGTATGTTAATTAAAAAAAGTGTTTACGGCTTCTGTTTATGTCTGTTGGAAACTCCATCCCCAAATGATTGAATATTGGTTGTTATTGTTTTTAACTTAAAAATAGACAGACTGATTGATTGATGACGAATGAATGGATGGATTGGATGGAAGGATGGATAGACAGATCGGCAGAATGTCAGACAGATTGGCTGGTTTATAGATAGACGGACGGACATATTAGATGGATGGATGGATAGATAGATAGATTAGATAGATTAGATAGATAGATAGATAGATAGATAGATAGATAGATAGATAGATAGATAGATAGATAGATAGATAGATAGATAGATAGATAGATAGATAGATAGATAGATAGATAGATAGATAGATAGATAGATAGATAGATAGATAGATAGATAGATAGATAGATAGATAGATAGATAGATAGATAGATAACCTCATACTGTTGTCTTTGAAACAAATTAATTGCTTGGCATCATTTCCACCGCTTGGAACGTACTCCAAGTTGTTTATTTTTGTTCCCTCCCCCTCCCCCTCCTTCCCACCAGATAGTCTTAACTGTCCAAAAAGTATTTTGATCCATCGAGCAGCTAGCACAAAATGTCAGAAGATCTTTAGCTCACCTTACTTATTATTGGCTGCACTATAGTAGTCCGTGACTGTGGTCTGCCATGTTTGTTTTGGGGGGCACCGTAGCAACAAGATGTTGTTGTTGTTGTTCTGCACTTTCACCAAAATACAGTTGTTGTTTTTTTTTTAAAATCACTGTCACTTTTTTTCGCGTTAGTGGAGCTTGTGAAGAGCCGTACTTATGTCTCAGGGAGCCCTTGGGCAGAGACTCTTCCAGATTAAATTTGGTAGTCAAATCCAAAAGTGTCCTCTTAAAAAAAACCAGATTTAAACGAAATTAGGACTCGATTGGGGGGAAGAGGAGAGGAGAAGGGGGGAGGGGGGGGGTCTTTCACAGTCGCAGCCCTGGGTAGTGACCTAGTTTTCCTATCCAGATGAGGGACTGTGATTATGTATTGGTTTGTGTGTGAATAATGTCATCCAATTTTTTTGTTGCTTCGCAGGCCTAAAATTTAAATGCCTTTTATTGAACAGTGTTATCAAAGAAAACACCAATCTATTTACTTATAATATAAAAGGATGAACACATTTTGAATTGAAGATGTAACTTTACGACGGTACACGTGAACATTGCCAGATTTTCTCTCCGCGCTCGGCCATATATCTGGCCAATTTGGTCGTGATTGTTTTATTTATTTATTTTTGCTCAATGTATCGGACCAATGAAAATAGTTTAAATAAATGACGTCATTTCATTGGCTTGTTTTGTTTGTTTGTTTGTTTGTTTTTTTTTTTGGGGGGGTTTGAATCCCTCACAGGCCCGTAGCGTGCGGGGGGGCAATGGGGGCCGTCCACCCCCCCCCCGTATTTTGTCTGCCCCCCCTGCTTATTTGTTCTACTTAGTAAAATGTATTACCTGCCCCCTGCTATTGCCTGGCCCCTGCTGTAGAATGCCTGGCCCCCTGCTGTAGAATTTTTTCGCTACGGGGCTGATCCCTCATTATCATTGACTGTCAATCAAACTGACGTCTGGAAGAAGAACTTAGATAGCAGGAAATATGAATTGTAAGTACATGTACCGGCGTTGTCGATTGGTCCAGAAATATGACGTCTACCTCTATACCTATTTAACCTGTCATAAAAGAAAGAAAAAAAAATGACGAAATTTTAATTTGTAAACTTGCCAGATTTTTTTTTTCTTTCGCTATTTTGTTCATGACACGTAAATTGTTCACCCAGTTGTCTTGCGCCCTTATCTTTTCACTCCGTGTCAAAAAAAAAAAGAAAGTTTGGTATAACTTGAACACAAAACGGTGGTACATCAATTAACCAACCGTGGGTGAATAAACCGAATACTTTACGGTCGTCCTCTGGTGGCGTGATTGTTAAAACTTCTGTCAAGGTGATCCCCAATCATCACGCGCTGAAACAATTAAATTATTATGACTACAATCACTGCCAAATTTTTTTTTTGTTAATTTAATTGATACACTGAAGGATCAAAGGAGCGGAATCGCATTTACAGATGATGCACTGTTGTATCGTTAGCCAGTAAAACTCAAAGTAAACACAGAATAATTAAAAGGGCGAATGAAATTTACAGATGTGCAACGAAAGATTAACGTTGTTTTGGGATTGGACCAAAATCTTCATTGCAGCCATTGCATAGCTCCATTCCCATCCCCACCAGCTGAGAAATATATATCACCCCATCACCATCATCACCACCCGAGAAATATTTATCACCCCATCACCATCACCACCACCCGAGAAATTTATACCACCCCATCATCATCACCACCACCTAAGAAATATATACCACCCCATCACCATCACCACCACCCGAGAAATATATACCACCCCATCATCATCACCACCACCCGAGAAATATATACCACCCCATCATCATCACCACCACCCGAGAAATATATACCACCCCATCACCATCACCACCACCCAAACTTCTATGATTTACTTGTATATTGTTCAGTGGCAAACCATGGACAATTTTATTTGGACGTTCGGTCGCAGAATTTTTCATCCTCACCAACCCCTCAATATCTGTTGTGAAAAAAAAAATTATTAGTGAAAGATGAAAGCACTTACTGAAGTACTAACTAAATATTTTTAAAAAAAAAGGTTTCAGCGTATTATATTTTGTTTATGGTTTGTCTCAAGTATACTTTAAGTAAGTAAATTGAATCTGTAATAAAATGGCAGCAATAGTTATTTACTATTTTTTTATTACTAACTACTCCGGTCATAACTGTCCCGCACAATAGATAGGTAGATATATAGAAAGACAGACAGACAGAAAGATAGGTAGATAGATAGATAGATAGATAGATAGATAGATAGATAGATAGATAGATAGATAGATAGATAGATAGATAGATAGATAGATAGATAGATAGATAGATAGATAGATAGATAGATAGATAGATAGATAGATAGATAGATAGATAGATAGATAGATAGATAGATAGATAGATAGATAGATAGATAGATAGATAGATAGATAGATAGATAGATAGATAGATAGATAGATAGATAGAAATCGACGGGGTCCCCTGACGCCCCTGACAGGTGTCTGTGTCATAACGCCCTTACCACGGCCCTGCTGAACGTGATATCTCAATACGCATTATGTTTTTGATGTATTCCACCTTACTCACCTAGAAATGTTTAACCCGTCTATGAATTCACCACAAAACGCGCGTAGAAATATCTTCTTGAAATAGATTTTGGTAGATTATTCTCAGCAGTCGCCATGTTCAACGTGTTACATTTCAGTGAAATTTGTTTTTTTTTTAATCTCACACAGCTGTAGATAATCTGAAATGAAAAGGTGAAAAAAATTTACACGGAAACGGGAACAGAAGAAGGGGGGGGGAGGAAATTCAGAGGTCACATTAACCTAGTTTCTAATTGACGCTAATGCTTGTAAACAATACTTCTTGGGTTATTTGAATTTTTTAAAAGTGAGGACGGCGGAGGGGTGAAGGGGTCAGGGTATACTTAGGTCAACAGAGAAATAATGAAAACATGGGAAACAATCTTGTATCAACTGGTGTCTGTAAACATCAGATCAACTGGTGTCTCTGTAAACATAAGATCAACTGGTGTCTCTATAAACATCAGATCAACTGGTGTCTCTATAAACATCAGATCAACTGGTGTCTCTATGAACATCAGATCAACTTGTGTCATCAACTGGTGTCTCTATAAACATCAGATCAACTGGTGTCTCCATAAACATCAAATCATGAAACACTAAACTCTTATCAATATGTTTACTTTACCGAAGAAACGGCGAGCTTTTGTATATATAAATGAAGATATCAATGAAGATATCAATGAAGATATCAATGAAGATATCAATGAAGATATCAATGAAGATTTCTCTCAAAATTAACTTCATTATAAAAAGATAGATCACACGCATGCGGGAGGTTCCCTAATTTTACCCAGTAGAAGGTTACCTAAAAAAAAACAATACATTTTAGTTTGCAATTTTAATTTTGTTCTCGATTCACTTGAAGTGACATCACGGAACACGGTTTGAGATTCATTCACTGCCCTAATGTGCAAAACGCAATTTTTACCAACAGGAAGCTAGATCTGGTTTAGTCCGTACTTTCACTTTGTTCCCCGGAGCCCTACCGAGATCCGTTATCGAACATATCAAACTCCTTTACGGGGATATATTATTTGTGTGCGTAGGTAGATGGAACCAGCGTACGTAAATAAACTACGGAACAACACGTCGCACTGCGGTGTAAACGCACGTAAGTTAAACACCTTAGCTTGAACACAGCGACAGACTAAACACGGCAATGGCTCCGGGCTAAAGTGCAACCACGTCAGGAAAAAAACTATACCAAACGTTTTGGTTTCGAGGTTACGGTGAATAATAAAACTCCTTTACGTAATGGGTAAAGTGCGTCATTTCGTCATCTAAGGACGGGTGGTCGGGTGGTAAAGCGCTCGACTGTCGACCTGGGGGTCTCTGGTTCAATTTCCGGTGAGGAGATATTTCAGGTCATGGTTTAAGTCCCGGCTATATCTCCCGTGGTGCCTCCATGACCATTGCATTATCGTTGGATGAAAGAAGGGCACCGTCCTATTCGTGGTTTTTTTTTTTATAAGATCTAAGATATATCATCTGATCCTAATATGAACTTCACACATATTCCATCATCTATCCCCAACGTCTAAGCTTTTATGGTTCTTTATGGCACAAATGTATCATTTCTATCAGTGAAACTATATATGGAGCCATTTCAACCGAATATATGTTGAACTATATGGCAATTCATATAACCAAACAAAAAAATGCAACACAGTTCTTATTCAACATAGATACTATTTGTATTTCTATCCAAAATAAATTTAGGTTGTACTTTAATAGTAAATATAGAATGTACTTTAATAATAAATTTGATTAGGACGAAAAGTCCATAAAGATCAAAGAATCAGAATCGAATCAAGTGACTTGAATCGATAACTTGATTTTAGCTCTGTTGTTTGTTACCTGTCCGTCTCTCAGGTGATCGTTAATTTCAATAATTCAATGAATTATTAAGGTTCTATAAAAGATAAAAGATGTTAGCTTATTAACTAACTGTAATGACAAACTACGAAATCGGGATAAAGGTGAGCGAAAGTTAAACAAATTGCTTTGCGGTGAACAGATTATTGGGAAATAGCACCATAGCTTCAATGGATTGATTGAAAATTTGGGCCCCCATGACAAATTCTGACCACTGGGGTCCCCCCTATTGAAATAAAAAATAGTGATAATATTAAATGTCCTTCTCTTCCTCCACCCCCACCCCAGCCCAAGGTTCGAGGCCCTTGACCAGTGTCCGAGTTGACCCCTTCCCTGCCCAGCGGTGGCCGCGAGGTCAATATCTGAAACAAATGTCGTTAAATGTTCCTTTTTTTAAAACAAGTGGTGCTATATGTTGAATGTACCTTCACGATACTGCATCACGATACTGCATCACGATACTGTACCACGATACTGTATCACGATACTGTATCACGATACTGTATCAAAATACGCTACCACGATTCTGTACAACAATAATGTATCACGATACTCTACCACGATACTCTACCACGATTATGTACCACGATTATGTACCACGATACTGTACACGATACTGTGTAACAAGCCGACGAAATCGATGCCATCAATCTACCAGCCAGGTAAAGATGACTCTTTCACCCAGGTGAAAAACAATTAACCTGGTCTCTCACCAAATAGAGATAGACAGACACATAAAACAAAGTAGAATAGAGTTAACCTGTGCGTCAGACAGACAGAAAGACAGACTCCAATCAACGAACCAAATTTTTTTTCGTTCTTTGTCACTGTCATGAGACTTACCTGACAGGTAATTCGCTTGTCGTTTTAGTTTAATGATGTACTTATGCGTCACCTTTGGGCTCAGAGCCATATTACGTCACCTTTGGCCTCAGAGCCATCTGGATTTAAAGACTCTTTCATTCTTAGAAGCCTGCTTCGCGAGAAAACGTTTCATTGTTTGGAGATATGACCACCTGTAACGCCCACCTGTAATGCCCACCTGTAATAGGCTGTAAAGCCCACCTATAATGCCCACCTGTAACACCTACCATTTTTAAACTATATTTCCCAACTATAATACTCGCTTTTAATGTCCACCTGTAATAGGTTCGGGCTAAAACATCAATTACCAGTTAAAGTTTGTCAGGGGGGGGAGGGGGGCATATTAAAAGATTATTAAGTCCACTGTTTGCAATCGATGCCCTTAAAATCTGTATTTGGAGCCCATATAATGCCCTAGCATGCCCTCCCCCCCTCCCACACACACACACCAAACGTACCTTTGCCTGTGACCCTCAACACAATTGTACTTGTTTCCCCCTTCCTCATCTTACGTTCTGCCATTCTGGTCGTTGTCATTGTAATGATGGACTGCCAGATAATATGGTTGTCGGTTTTTATTTAAGTTTTTTAATTGGTAATGAGTCACCCAGCGAGCATTATGTCACTGACATAAAAACTGCCGCTGGGTTCACATCCTCCCCCACGGAGTTAGTAAATCGTGCCAGGACCGATCGGTCAAGATCTAGATTAGTTTGAAAAAAAAAATGTACAGCGAATGTTATAATGTGCAGTGTCCTGGTGATAAAAACTTGTTCGACGATGCAACTCTGCAGGTATTAGTGCACAAACACGCACACATGTGCACTGATGTTAAGTGTATTTATAGCAAAGACCTTGGAATGTTAAGTACAAAGAGTTCAATCTTCTTGACTCATGTAAGATCTCTTAGTAGATCAATCAATATAAAATCGGATATAATGAAAATAATTTACCCGTACTTAAAGAAAAATGAACAAAAATCAATGTTAGGTTTTTAAAAACGTGTAGCTGGGTTGTTGTTTTTTTTTTGTTGTTTGTTTGTTTGTTGCATCTATGAGACACACAATTGTAGATCTCAGTCACGTGATAGAACTAAATTCTACAATGTCAGATTGACTCTAAGCCTAGCCTGTTACTATTGTTTTCACCTGATTATTTTTAACGCTTTTATGCTCAATGAAATAGAAAATGTATTTAATTTTTGAACGAAAATTAATCGATTGCTCCAAATAGGGCCCCACGCCTGTCAGGGGCCCCGCAATTTGCATTAAGCATTAATAGTAATAGTTGTTATTGTAAATAAAAACAGAAGAGGGGCCTCGCAAGCATCCGTTAAATTTTGTTAGGCCGGTCCTGGACCCGCTGTGCCTATAGGATAAGTCGGACAAGGATGTAATGTACAGGTATTATTTGGACTGGTGTAATAAAATAACTTGAATTATTCATCCAATAGTACTAGAGTACTTTTCGTGATAAAATACAAAAAAAAAAGAAACAAGCGAACTACATCAATCATGTTGGCACAATCATTGTTTTTACTCATGTACTCTTTGAATCAATCAATTAGAAAACAAACACTACTGAACTCAAATCATCATTTACTGAAGTGCAAGTGAAACAATCATCTACAATACAAATACAATTTAACACAGGTACCATCACGTACCATCACGTTCCATCATGTACAGCTATCTAAATCATTGTGTATTTACGGTAAGTACAATTGTATCTGTCATTTTGTACTCACACACAAAACTCTGGCACAAAGAATCAATAAACGTGTACCTAAGTGAATACAATGATCCTTAATTTACTCAAATCTCGGCTAAATTTTTTTAATAAAAAAAGAATTAAATAATTTATTCATTTGTTTTTAACACAACTTGAATTATTTCAACAATCTTATACATTTAATGAGTCAGCAATATTTTCAATTTAAAATGGCGCCAATTTTTCTTTTTAGCTACAAATTTTGTTTCGTTGTGTTACGTTCCATTGTTATATTTTTTCCTCGTGAGAGACATTACGTTTTTGTCATTATCTTTCGATTTAACCAAAATTGAACAATTCTAAAATAAATTTGTTTCTTTAAACCAGTTAATTAATAAAAAATTACATTAATCATAATTAAATAATTATGTTTTCAAATCTAAAAAAAAAATTCCGTTGGGTAAAAGAAATAACTTTTAAATATAAAAAAGAAGGTGTAACAATATTCTTTTTTTAACGTTATCAGGGGGAAAAAATGTAACAATTTGTGAGAAATCTCAAATGTGTGTTTGGACGATGTATTTTATTGTAGTCGCGGTTCTCACCCTTGGTGCGCGTACACCAAGGGGTACGGGAAAGCTTATGCGGGGGGGGGGGGCGCTGAGACAATGTTCGTCCAAAAAGAATTAGAATTTTAGGACCTGACAGATGACAGATGAACAAGAACACTTATTTAAGAACAAATGAATATGTTGGGGGGGGGGAGTGTCTTAATACTACAACACCGGCCATGCTCAATGTGCTCCGGTTTAGGGGACGTCATTGTCTGTTTATAAATACAAATCTTAGCAGACGTGTGTAAGCAAAAGAGAGAAACACAAGAATGGAAAGAGAAACAGGTTGTTTTTATAATGAATTTTGAAAAGCTTTCATTAAAAACGTATAGTGGCAGTGGTTAAAAAAAAACATACGTCATTATGACACACTAATCACCATAGCAAAGGTTCTCCTCGTGTCAACTTTTTTTTCGACACTCCTCAAAATAAAGAAGTCAATCAACATTCAAAATAACACAACTAGGTTACCATCATTTGGCAACATTCCTGATTTCTGGTTTAAGAATCATCTAACCATCATACCATCTTACCATCTTTCATCCTATCTTCTCCGACCTCCCCACTTTCACCATCTATAATTATTAGAAATGTTAGTCCGCACATAGAAAAAAAAATTTCGCGGGTTTTTTTTTTTGCCTCCATGATTGTTATTGTTAATCTCAAGGGAACATAACTCTCGCTGGTGCTGTTTATTTACGTATGACTTCCAGTGCACCGTTTCATTGCTCGCGTGAAATTCTCTTTCCTTGACTTTCTACTGTTGGGCTCAACTTGAAATGTTTATCTTGACTCATCATTCCCGCTTATTATCAAAAGCCGAG
This sequence comes from Bulinus truncatus, assembly GCA_021962125.1. Lineage (NCBI taxonomy): Eukaryota > Metazoa > Mollusca > Gastropoda > Planorbidae > Bulinus > Bulinus truncatus. The sequence continues at coordinate 1,842,678 of JAGDYQ010000054.1, read as the reverse complement.
TGCTGCCACCTTTCATTTTTTCTACTCATTAAGGGCAAAGGAAGGCTTGTGTGGGGGGGGGGGGGACCCCCCGTCTGACAATGCAAAAAAAACAATATGCAGGTAGTTTTTTAGTAGTGGAGGTGTGCACATCACTTCATACAAATGTATTCAGGGCCTTATATGTGCTGGCTTACTAGCCCCCGCCCCCATATACCCCCCACCCGTCTAGGTAGCCCCACCCACCCCCAGCCTAACACCCCCAAATGGACCTGTTAACAGTCCACTCTACCACGATCAAAAGCGAATCTGAACTTATTTGTCAGAGGCCAAGGCTAGACAGACGTTACTTAATGGGAAGGTGTCATATATCTCCCCATGTCAATTCCATGATAATAACAAGACTTCACTGTGAGAATACGACGTCAGATCGGCTTTATCAAACTGCTCCGTTTTTTTTTTATTTTTTGTACCCTCTCTCCAGTGTGTCTAACACGGTCTACCGGCCATAAACGTCACCCAAGCATGCTTGACATTAAACAATAGGTCACGCCCCCTCCAAAATCACGTGAACTTGCAACCAAAGGGGAATAATGTGCAAATAAAAAATAAAAATCACGGTAACTAGGGGCAGAAGATCAGAGGATTGGGGGGGGGGGGGGTAAAAAAATGATGAAGGCCTATGATTAGTCCAAGCGGGGGGAGGGAGAGAGAGGGGCTTAAAGTACATTTGCTAAGGCCTTCCAGGTAAATGTAAGAACGGCTGTCTCTCAGGGCTACATTTGACAAATGTTTTATTATTGTAAGGCAAAAAAAAAATCACAAAAGCCGGGGGATCGAGGGCCGAACGGTAAAAGAGGGCTCGCCTGTCAACCCGGAGGGTCCTGGGTTCGTTCCTCGGTGAGAACCGCGAGAGAAATAGTTCGGGTCCGGTCCTTGTGAATGTCCCCCGAGTACACCCAGCTGCAAATAATTACCTGATTTATTGTTTTGTTTTCGGTGGAGAAGTAAAAAGGCATCTGATCGTTGTGCTCACCACACATGACCTCAATATTCCGTGGTTATAAAAACATACTTCATCTCCCCCCCCCCCCCCACCGATGAGTCCTTAAAGATTCTTTATTTTTTTTTTTACTTTTTTACTATCATAAATCTTGAACAATCTCCAGATATCAAGATACAAATGGCTGTGTCATGACCTGTCGTGAATCGCGAAGAATTCCCCCATGTACGTCCAAACTTTTATTACTATTAAGTAAGTAAGTCTTCTATTGGTCAGTCACAGTTACCGGGACCATGCTATATGGACCAGTGCCGAAACTAGGGATTTGGGGGCCCCGGGGAGGGGCTTGGCCAATTTGGCCAATTCGGAGTCCCCTGCATTTTGACATAGGACACCATGACATGAGATAATGTACTTAATATTTAATGTAAAAAATAATTTACTGAGGCCCGGGGGGGGGGACTTTCGAATTTGGACCCTCCCTCCCCCCACCCTAGGTACACCTCTGCTATGGACCTAAGATGACAGTGTAGTTCTTTTAAATTTATTTCCTGGAGAGATAGCCCTCATCATCGTGAAGTCTGTCCCTATTAAGACAATTTTCTGCTGTTCGGATATTTTTTTAATTTTCCTGGTATTCTATCGATGATTATTATTGAAATAATTCATCATTATTAATAATGTATTTTATACATATGAAAAGAAAAAAAATTCCGTATTCATACATAAACATAAATGATATCTAATATCAATATATTTTTTTTTTATTTTGTTTTGGGAAAGGGGATGAAAAAGAGAGGGGGGGGGGAAACTTCAAGCTATAACACATTTCTTAGAAAACATTTTTTTTTTAAAGAAACTCATCAAATCCTCTTCCTGGAGCGATTAGCAGATTATGTCAGTATGAAATATTTTATTCTTTATGCTTCAAATGTAATTTTTTTTAATAGAACAACTGTCATTACTGCCATAACAGCAAATTATTATTTATGTTTGTTTCTTTATTGTGACGAAAAATTAATTTTTTTTTTTTGTTTTTATTAGTTTTCAATGGAAAATAAATTAGGTTATTTATTTATTTTCATTTTATTTTTTTTTCTAACAACACAATTCTCCATGTTTATTGGCTGAGTGCAAGGTCATTGTCCGAAATGAAATTGTTTTGACCAAAAGTAGAATTTTAGGCACGTTTTGTGCAAAAAACGACACCGTAGCCAGTGGCCGTATAAATGGTGGGGTTGTGGGGGGGGGGGGGACTGTGGGTGCGGGTTTAGATTTGTTTTCGACGATTTTCCTCGCCATTTTGGGATATTTCCGCACATTCCGTTATATTTCCGCACACTCCGTTATATTTCCGCGCATTAAGTTATATTTCCGCGCATTCCGTTATATTTCCGCGCATTCCGTTATATTTCCGCGTATTCCGTTATATTTCCGCACATTCCGTTATATTTCCGCACATTCCGTTATATTTCCGCGCATTCCGTTATATTTCCACGCTGCTGTCATCCGATTTTTATTTTGGGGAGGGGTGGAAAACGTATTTATCACACTAGATACACGTGTATGTAATGCTTTGGGGGGGGGGGGTAGTTGCAACCCAATTTAATTGTTCTGTTTCAAATACCTGACGAGGACAAAGTTAATGTTTTTAGAACGCCTCTCCCCACCGCCCCCCCTCCACCAACCCGCCCTCTTCCCTCTTGACCCGCATACTGACAAATTCCGTTTAATCGCTACAAGAAAAGATGTGGATGAGCTTTTCTTAAAAAAAAAAAAACGATTATATGAAATCTGTAATAGTTAGTGTAACGTTCAACTTTTTAATATATAGCAGGCTCGCCAAATATGTAACGTTCCGATCAAAATATGTGACGTTGTGAATGTTTCTTTCTACTTTCCACAGCCACAACATATATATGTATACTAATATATCAACGTTTACAAGACCGAAACTCATGACGTTCCACTGAAAGACTCCGAAAGGAGTTGTGAATGCCGTCACTGGTTTGGCATTTTCTGACAATGGAATCTGCCAGTAACCTCTAGATAGGTAAAGTTTTGTGAAGATCTTAGCTTTTGTCAGGCTGCTTATAATGTCTTCAGGATTGGGCATGGGGAACGGATCAAACACAGTCACCTTATTCAACTGTCTGTAGTCGACACATAGACGGAGACTCCCCTTCTTTTTCTTGACTAATACGACCGGTGCTGCATAGGAGGAGTTGGAGGGTTCTACAAGCCCTAATTTAATTAGATCATTAATCTCTGATTTTAGGTGGTCCCTATGGTGTAGTGGGATGGTGTAGTGTCTAAGTTTGACCGGAGTAGTATCAGTCAGGAGTATGTCATGTTCTATAGCAGATGTTCTGCCTGGGAGGTCAGTAAAGATTTCTTGGTATTCCTGCAATACCTGGTGTATTTCTACTCTATGGTGTGGAGGTAGAGCAACTAATTCAATGTCTTTCCATGTCTGGGTGTGTTACATGTCAGGAGTGTGGGTATGGTCAATTCCTCATCTTCAGATATGTCAGCTTCCCTCAAAACTGTACAACAAATGGGTCCTGTCTGAACGTCCTGGGCTTTGATTTCAATTGGTCTTTCGTAGTATTTTTTTAGCATGTTGATATGAAATACCTTTGTTTTATTTTGTATTTGAATTTCACAATCAACGTCACTGATTCTTCTAACTACCCTGTGGGGTCCTAGCCAATGAATAAAGAATTTATTAGTTCTATCTGGGAGTAACACTATGACCAAATCCCCTGCGTCTAGCAGTCGGAGCTTTCTATTCTGATTAATCCTAAGCTTAGTGGTTATACCTTTATCTATTAGGTTTCTGTTGGCTGCCTCACAGGCACGCACGATGTTTTCTCTGGTTCTGGTAACCAATTCATAACTGTCAAGTACATCCTCACTATCATCTAGGACAACAGATTCCTTAATTGCTGTGATGGGGCCTCTGGGGTTACCTCCGAACACTATTTGAAATGGGGAGAAGCCAGTGCTCTCATTGGGGCTGTCTCGGCAGGAGAACAGCATGGCTGGAATGACTAGGTCCCAATCTTTAGGGTTATGGTCTGCTACTTTAGATATACGCTCCTTGAGTGTTTTGTTGAACCTCTCACATATGCCGTTGCTCTGTGGGTGGTAGGGGGTTGTAAACTTTTGTCTTATTCCTAACATCTTAAAAAATTCCTTAGATAGATTAGATGTGAATTGTGTGCCTCTATCTGACAGTATTTCACGTGGGAACCCAAACCTGGAGAAAATCAGATATAATGATTGTGCGACATCCTGTGCTTCTATTCTTCTCAATGGGATAGCCTCCGGCCATCGTGAGCATATGTCCACCATTGTAAGTATGTAGCGGTGACCTCTGTTTGACATGACAGGCATGGGTCCTATGATATCCACTGCGACTTTTGAGAACGGCCTTTCAATGATGTCCACTGATTGGATCGGTGCCTGAGTAAAATTTCCCATGGGGCCCTTCATCTGAAATATTTCACATGATTGTACGTAACTCTTGATGTCCTTCCCAATAGTAGGCCAGTAACAATCTGTGAGAAGTCTGTGTTTGGTTCTATTTATGCCAGTATGTCCTGCCAGGGGTATGTCGTGGGCCTTCCGTAGACACATAGTCCTGTATTTCTGTGGGATGACGAGCTGTGTGACTTTATCACCTTTATAATTAGTTGTCCTCATCAGTACACTAGTCTTCTGGTCGATCCATAATTTAACTCGCGACACGTTTATTTCACTGTTGTTATGTAATATTTGGAACAACCGCTGCAGGGAAGGGTCGGCGTCTTGCTCAGAACGGAAAGTATTACCGTCTATCTCTACTGGGTCGTCGTTAACAGTGATCGCTGTCTTATCTTTACTGTCCGATACATTAGCAGGTGTTGTAGGAGGGATGACATTGTTGATGACTACTTTATTTTGATCGATTGATTCTTCGTGTTCAGGGGTTGCATCGGTGGTTGGCTTTCCATAGTCGGCATTGCTTCTGTCATTCATTGATTTTGCTCTAGTGGTTGCTACATAGCTTTGCTCTTTTGTTGTATGTTGCTGTGTCCAATCTTTTATCTCTGCCTCTGTGCGGTCCACCACTTCGGGTACATTTCCCAGAATTAGATCTATTGGGGCGTTATCAGAAACCAGAGCCAAGATCTCGCCACTATAATGAGGGGTTCGTATGTGGATCTTCGCCTGTGGGTGTACGGTGACTCTGCCATCGAATGCCATTACTTCATTGTATATTCCCGTAAATTGATATTCGTCTACAAAATCTCGTTTAACAAGGACTGTTGTACAACCCGTATCCCTTATAACTTTAACTGGTGTGCTACCTACGAAACCAGGGAAGTAATTTAGCCCACCATTGCATGATACAATGGGCATGGCCCTGTGTATTTGGTTTTCTGAACCCGGTCTACCCCTGTTGCCGCTGCTATAAGAGTGTATGGGGCCAGACCTGTCTCCAGAATAACTATGCCCGTTTTTATCCTTATAAGACCCACTAACTCTTTGATTCTTGGAACATTGTTGTGTTGAATGGCCGTGCATGTGACACGATGAACAGTACGCAACCTTTTTCTTTTCTAGACAGTTTCGAGCCCAGTGGCCACTCTTATTGCATACATAACATAGTCTGCTGGCTGTCCTGCCGCCTGCATTATCTGATCTGTGGGAACTATTGCTACGTGTTCTTCTAGCGTCGTGTCGCGTATTGTCGTTACTGTAGCAAACTATGTCTGGGATGTCCTTATCTGCACGAGCTGTTGGTTTGTCTGGGTGGGCTGTTTTGTACTTTCTAATCAGGTCTATGGCTGTCTCGACTGTCTTTGGTCCCCTTTCTAAAATAAATGACTTCAATTCTGGGTGGCATGAATTAATGGCCTTATCTAACAAAAAGAACGTCCTAAATGATTCAAAAGTCTGTTCCACTTTGGCATACTGTAGCCATTTATCCAAGGCAGTACCTAATTTGTCAAAGTATATCTGAGGGTCGTCGTCCTTGTGTAGTGCTGTTTGGTGAAAGGCCTTCCTAAAACTAGCTTCTGTCTGTCCGTATGTCCTGAGAAGCTGTTCCTTAGCTACCTGATAATTGTCTTGATTTAAGCATATCTTTAGGGCAATGTCGCTGGTAAATGATTTACCTAGTAGGTATGTCCATTTGGGCTCGGGGAAGTCGAGTTCCTTCATGTCCCGTTCGAATTTGGTGAGGAAATTGTCTATTGTCGTCTTCTGTTCGTCGAATAGATGGTATTTATAGTGGGCTATTCTATTTGCAAGACTATGATCTATGGTTGACAGTGGGGTAGGTGGAGGGTAGGGATTATTGAGCTGACTATTCCTTAACTCTTTCTCTAATTCTAACTGTTTAATCTTTAATTGGGTGTGAGCCATTTCCTGACTTCGCTCCTGCTCTAATCTACTAGATTCCTGCCGTAATCTATCCTGCTCTTTATCTAATCTAGCCTGTTCCTTATCTACTCTATCCTGCGCCCATTTCTCTAATTTTTTTGTTTCGATCCCTAAAGATTGCCCTAGTGTCACAAAATGCTCGAATGAGGACATTTTTCTATACGTAGATAGACTACGAGCTAAATATGCTGCTGTGACTTACCTTAATATATAACTTTAATCTACTCAAATGGTACTAATAACTATTTGATATACACACTATCTAGTTAAACGAAAAAAAATAATTCCTGGGTACAAATACAATACAAAGTACACAAGACACAAGGCAGAGAAACTAATAGCAACAACAAATAAAACAATACTGTCACATATACAAAACTATACAGTAATAATCTAACAAATAAATGTAATGTAATCTCTCCGAGCACCGATTTGCCACTCTGTTACACAAGTAACAAAGATGTGCTCAGGGAGAGACTGCTAACAAAATATTTAGAAAGATTCAAAATAAACGAGACATTTGATAGTGCACTAAGAGAAAATTGAAACTTATCTGGTTTTTTTACGAATCCTCACAGACTGACTGTCTCACTCTCTCTTGTACTTGATGTTCGCTGTACTGGTTGGAGACAGGGTGACTTAGCTGACTTTTGAGCGGGTGGGGCTCTCGATGACTGTATGAGCCGGTGTGGCTCCTGAAGACTTAATGAGCCGGTGGGGCTCTCGCTAACTGTATGAGCCGGTGTGGCTCCTGTAGACTTTATGAGCCGGTGTGGCTCATGTAGACTGTATGAGCCGGTGTGGCTCCTGTAGACTGTATGAGCCGGTGTGGCTCCTTTAAACTTTATGTAGTAGATATATCCAACTGCTCCGACAACTTTTCAGAAGCTCCTATATCTTTGGGCAGGCTCGCCAAATATGTAACGTTCAACTTTTTAATATATAGCAGGCTCGCCAAATATGTAACGTTACGATCAAAATATGTGACGTTGTGAATGTTTCTTTCTACTTTCCACAGCCACAACATATATATGTATACTAATATATCAACGCCAACGCTTGGTCTACCAATACAACATATACTTTAATGGTTACTAACATAGATGAATAGATATACAATATATAACATAAGTCCTTGTCTAGTTATGTCTTTACGTCTACTACTACACTACAATCTACAACTACTACTCAGGGCTGTCTACACCGAACTAACTACGTCTACCTCCTATGACTTCCAGCACCGTACTAAATAAAAAGTCTAAGGTCACTAGCATCCTGTCAAAACATCAGGTCAAGCAACGGTCGGGGGGGGCGTGGCAAACGTTACTACAAAATATTTTAACTGCTGGGACCTCGACCCAGCGGTGAACCTGGAATGTGTAGGATGACCGTTAGGATGGGGCGTTAGTACACAGGAGGGGGTGGGGGGTTAATTCTACACAAAAATCTACACGTCACAGTTAGAATACGTCTTGCTATGGCATAGCGAGCTTAACTCGCGCCCGAATGAACGATACCTTTTTAACGTCGTCCCCCCTCCCCATTCGAAAACCATGTAATATTTTATGTAAAATATACCATTTGGCGTCCCTTTTGTGAGTAGCGCCAGGGGCATGATGCCCACTCCCCCTTGCCCACCCCTCGCTACGCCGCTGGCGTCTTGAAATGAAGCCTAAGCCGCCTAACTGTGGTTCTAGTTGGACAACTTTTGCACAAAATGATTCGAAGAGTGAATCATCACACAGGAATCACTCCCAGCCATTATAATTTGGTCACTTGTGCTTAATGAGTCACAAATCATGTACCGCAGTTCGCCGTACTCTCTGCTACCGCGGTGGCTCACGAGATACATTGAGAAACACACCTTAATCCCTTATGTCTTAAAATTGTAATACATGGATCGGTTGTATGATGGATTTATACATTTAATGGAGTTTGTATTAAGACAGTTCTTGTTTTAAAGGGGAAAAAAACGGATATTTAGTTGCGGCCATTGTTGTTATTGATTTATTTTAACTAGCCTTTGAAAGTTGAAAGCCATCCCACCCTTGGTTTAAATGACAGTCACGCCGATGCTACAGTTTAGTTAAGCCACACATTGAAAATACAAAAAAAAACGAATTGAAACAATCTTATTTTATGGAAATCGATGTTTTGAAACATTTGATGTTAAATGATACAGATGATGTGATGAAACTTTGATTACAATTTAACTTACATTTATTTTTACATGTATTATTATTATTATTATTATCATGAGGTTTTGTTACTGTCTGGATCATAATTAGATGCATTACTTCCCTCGAAGTGCATTTACCTCCCTTGATTTAAAAATAAAGAAAAACCTACATATCAAAACGAGAAAAGGAACAAAAAATCAAGATGTTAATCCGTGTCACAGGAATTAGGCTTGTGTAACGGATTCGGGTTGAGCCTTGCCAGCAAGAGACTCCTCAGTGGTATTAAAGCTTCATGGAACATATTAAATATCTATAGAACATACACAAAGTATTCCTTATCTTCTTAACAACATCACAGTGATCATGTGCAGAGAGATGATTTACCCAGCGATGCGCATATCTAAGACTTGAATATAGAAAACAATGGAGAGATGTGGATATATATATATATATATATATATATATATATATATATATATATATATATATATATATATATATATATATAAAAAGTAAAAGTTAAGCCGGAGGTTTTGTAGAAACTTCTTGAAATAAAGTGAACATCTTGAAATAAAGTGAACATCTTGAAATAAAGTGAACATCTTGAAATAAAGTGAACATCTTGAAATAAGGTGAACATCTTGAAATAAAGTGAACTTCTTGAAATAAAGTGAGTATCTTGAAACAAAGTGAACATCTTGAAATAAAATAAAATAAAAAATGAACGGAATATGAACGAATCATTTATCCCCCCCCCCTTTTGACTAATGGAAGGAGAGGGGGGGTTCTACGGACATTTTTCTTTTGTTTGTGTGTGTTTGTGTGTGTTTGTGTGTGTTTGTGTGTGTTTGTGTGTGTTTGTGTAAGTTTGTGTGTGTTTGTTTGTGTTTGTGTGTGTTTGTGTGTGTTTGTGTGTGTTTGTGTGTGTTTGTTTGTGTTTGTGTGTGTTTGTTTGTGTTTGTGTGTGTTTGTGTGTGTTTGTGTGTGTTTGTGTGTGTTTGTGTGTGTTTGTTTGTGTTTGTGTGTGTTTGTGTGTGTTTGTGTGTGTTTGTGTGTGTTTGTGTGTGTTTGTGTGTGTTTGTGTGTGTTTGTGTGTGTTTGTGTGTGTTTGTGTGTGTTTGTTTGTGTTTGTGTGTGTTTGTGTGTGTTTGTGTGTGTTTGTGTGTGTTTGTGTGTGTTTGTGTGTGTTTGTGTGTGTTTGTGTGTGTTTGTTTGTGTTTGTGTGTGTTTGTGTGTGTTTGTGTGTGTTTGTGTGTGTTTGTGTGTGTTTGTGTGTGTTTGTTTGTGTTTGTGTGTGTTTGTGTGTGTTTGTGTGTGTTTGTGTGTGTTTGTGTGTGTTTGTGTGTGTTTGTGTGTGTTTGTGTGTGTTTGTGTGTGTTTGTGTGTGTTTGTGTGTGTTTGTGTGTGTTTGTGTGTGTTTGTGTGTGTGTGTGTGTGTTTGTGTGTTTGTGTGTGTGTGTGTGTGTGTTTGTTTGTGTGTGTTTGTGTGTGTTTGTGTGTGTTTGTTTGTGTTTGTGTGTGTTTGTGTGTGTTTGTGTGTGTTTGTGTGTGTTTGTGTGTGTTTGTGTGTGTTTGTGTGTGTTTGTGTGTGTTTGTTTGTGTTTGTGTGTGTTTGTTTGTGTTTGTTTGTGTTTGTGTGTGTTTGTGTGTGTTTGTGTGTGTTTGTGTGTGTTTGTGTGTGTTTGTGTGTGTTTGTTTGTGTTTGTGTGTGTTTGTTTGTGTTTGTGTGTGTTTGTGTGTGTTTGTGTGTGTTTGTTTGTGTTTGTGTGTGTTTGTGTGTGTTTGTGTGTGTTTGTGTGTGTTTGTGTGTGTTTGTGTGTGTTTGTGTGTGTTTGTGTGTGTTTGTGTGTGTTTGTGTGTGTTTGTGTGTGTTTGTGTGTGTTTGTGTGTGTTTGTGTGTGTTTGTGTGTGTTTGTGTGTTTGTGTGTGTTTGTGTGTGTTTGTGTGTGTTTGTGTGTTTTTGTGTGTTTGTGTGTGTTTGTGTGTGTTTGTGTGTGTTTGTGTGTGTTTGTGTGTGTTTGTGTGTGTTTGTGTGTGTTTGTGTGTGTTTGTGTGTGTTTGTGTGTGTTTGTGTGTGTGTTTTGTGTGTGTTTGTGTGTGTTTGTGTGTGTTTGTGTGTGTTTGTGTGTGTTTGTTTGTGTTTGTGTGTGTTTGTGTGTGTTTGTGTGTGTTTGTGTGTGTTTGTGTGTGTTTGTTTGTGTTTGTATGTATTTGAGTGTGTTTGTATGTATTTGTGTGTGTTTGTGTGTGTTTGTTTGTGTTTGTGTGTGTTTGTTTGTGTTTGTGTGTGTTTGTGTGTGTTTGTGTGTGTTTGTTTGTGTTTGTGTGTGTGTTTGTGTGTGTTTGTGTGTGTTTTATGTGTGTTTGTGTGTTTGTGTTATTATTTGTGTTTGTATGTGTTTTTGTGTGTTTGTGTGTGTTTGTGTGTGTTTGTGTGTGTTTGTGTGTTTGTTTGTGTTTGTGTGTGTTTGTGTGTGTTTTAATATTTGTGTGTTTGTTAATGTTTGTGTGTTTGTGTGTTTATGTAGTAATTTGTATTGTGTGTTTGTGTGTTTTTGTGTGTTTTTGTACTGAATTATGGCCGTGTTTGTGGTGTTTACTGTGTTTATTAGTTGTGTGAAAAACTTTAGAGTGTAGCAATGATATCAAGTGCGAGATGGAAAAGGTGATGTATACACCTTGGCGGAAAAACTTTAGCTATGTTTGGTTGGGGGTGGGGGGGAGGGATAAGTGTGGCGTTGGTAAAAAAAAATGGGGCATCAGTGGTGTGGGTTAGGGGGATTGGAGGGGGGGGGTGGTAGCAAGACTCTAGAATTGTTTTTTTTTCCTCATTTTAATATTTCTTCGTCTTCGTTTTTATAAAATTTAATTTACTTACAGCAGTGAGTTGAGGGTGGGGGTGGGGGGGCGGGGGGCTTTTCTACCTGCAGGGAGTTTATTTAAAGGTAAATCTATTCAACTAGTGTGTACCCAGAACAACTCTCTGTAACGAAAAAAGGGAAAACAAAAATCAATCCACGTTCGGTCTGGAGATGCGAAGTTTATCTGGCATGTTGTCATTGTTGCCAGTTTAAACATGTCTGATTCTTTTTTTTTATTTATTTATTTATTGAAATGAGCAGGACTAATAGCAAGAAATATTTATCCTAATATGACATATGTATGTATAAGTATGTTTATGTGCATCGATGGGATAAATAGGGATAAATATTGATCATCGAGATGATTATATAGATGATTTGTTTTGTACATGAGTAATGTTATATGGTCGTATGTATGCATGCATGTATGTATGTATGTATATGTGTGTGGATGTATGCGTGTTTATGTACACAGGTATGCATGAATGTGTGTATGTATGGATGGATGCTTGTGTGTATGTATGTATGTATGCAGGTATGCATGTATGTATGTATATGTGTGTATGTACACAGGCATGCATGAATGTGTGTATGTATGTATGGATGCAGGTATGCGTGTATGTATGTTTGGATGTATTATATATGAGATTACTTGCCCGTGACATTAACTCTGGATGGAAATGGTGGTCTATAAAATAGAATGACGTATACAAATAGTTAGATACAAAGGCGGACTAACATTAGTCGAGGCCTCAAGCGCAGGGTCAATATTGCCCGCCGCCCCCCCCCCTCAAGAAAAAAAGGACTTTGCTTAAAAAAAGAGTCATAAATTCATATAAATTGGGACTTTCTGGAGCCCCCATAACAGTTCAGTCGTTAAATCCGCTTCTGGGTAAAAGCGTAATTCGGTAACGATAGTTTTATGAAAGTGGACATCATCATAGTCAGTTCGTTGAGTAGCCACAGTTAGGTAAACATATATGTATGTTGGTCATGCAATAAACTAAGAAGCACATGTGTGTAAGTAAGTAAGTAAGAAGCCAGGTATATGAAAAATATGGAACACATGGTAAGGTCTAGGTGGGCTAATAATTTTTTTTTAACTAGGTTAGTGAATGGGTTGCCAGGCAACCGTTTTGGGCGTGTAAGTGGTAGAGAAAAAGGTAAGAAGGAAATTAGGTCGAATACAGAGGTAATGTAAGTTGGTAATGAGGTCGGCAATGTAAGTAGGAAGCTTGGTCGGCCACAGATGTAATATTAGTCGGTAGGTGGTTTGTAGTTAGGAAATAATGCGGGTAGGTAACACACACGGACGATGCCTGGGAGGCTTATAGAAAGTGGCGGAGGAGGGGGAGAGAGAGAGAGAGAGAGAGAGAGAGAGAGAGAGAGAGAGATTTATTAAACTGACCCCACAATGACACTGAGTTACCTAAACTTGTTGGGGGGGGGGGGGTGACTTCCCCCCCCCCCATATCAAAACAGATCCAGAAACATCAATGGACGCAGACATACTGCACTTCCTTCACAGCAACCACTGACGCAACCATCTGCATTTCTTTTTATTTAGTATTATTTTTTTTTGTTTGTTTCTTTCCGCCCTCGCTAGACCCATTTTCTCCTCAATTCGCGTCTTGATCCCGAGTTAAGTTCATAAAAGCAAGGGGAGGTAATGAAAGGATTTTTAGCCTTTAAAAAGTTGTGACGTCACTCTCGCCTTACACCGCACTCATGGGGATTTAGGAAAAAAGTGGGGGGGGGGGGGGAGAATGTTTCATTTTCACAGTTACCGATGCAGGGGGAGGGGGAAAACGAAACTCTAGGCCTCTTTCTGTTCCTTGGGCTAGTTAGTAAATGAATACTGGCCTTCGCCCAGTTCCCCGCCCCCTTTTTTCATTAAGTGGATAATGTGTGCATGGCGTCATTATTCACGTGATATGCGCAGTTTGAAAGGATTAGGGCAGGGAGGCTTCTTACAATAGGGAAAGGTCGTCAAGGTCAATATTTCGCAGTGGCGTACGGGGAGGGGGAGGGGGTATGGCGTCAGGGGTGGTTCGCTTCGGGTTTACAAAGAGGGCGCCGTCTTTGAGAGAACCACCGGTATCAAAACGCCAACCGATATATGCGATGTGGTGTAGAATATATATATGGAAAGGCATTATAGAAATAGAATAGGTGAGGGGGCGGGGGGGGCAAATTAGTTTAAACCGCGGGCCACAATGGACCGGGAGATGAGATGATGGATTGATGGAAGGGGGAAGGTGGGGGGGGGGGGTAGGTATATGAAATAATGTACAAAAAATTGTCTTTCGGCGAGAATGAGCTCGAGCATGTGTGTTCTGTCTCTTGGTCTTGTTTTGATTCATTTGTTGACCCAGGGGCGATTTAACGCATTGACCCGTCCCAGGGACCCTAAAGTACAGAGCCCACCCACCACCCACCGAGCTATTAAGTACATTATCTCATGTCATGGTGTCAAATGTCAAAATGCAAGCCCCCCCCCCCAAAAAAAAAAAGATGCCAAGCCCCCTCGGGCCCCTAATCCCGAGGTTCGGCACTGCCCCCTCCCCCCCCCCCATGTTGACAGACAATGTATGTCTCTTTCTTTGGCGTTGTCGTCCAAGGAACACAAAAACAACGGTCCGCTTGACGGGGGGTTGGGGGAAAGGGAGGGGATGCTGCAGCTGTATAGACATACACTGTCTGTAATTATTTTTGTATGGGCCCGGGGGGGGTGGAGTGGGGCAGTTGGCTAACTCACTGCTCATCTTTTTCTAAATCTTCACCATAATTAAGTCAGTGCAAGAACCGTAATCCTCTCCCCCCCCCAACCCCCACCCCCTTTACTCAATAACTTGGGGCGGCTTCACCTGCGTGCCTGTTCGTTGCTTTTTGTTTTAATTTATTCTTCATTTTCGGTTGATTTATAGAACGTGAGCTAAAGTCAAACTGAATACAGGTGTAGTATAATGTTGTTTACTTGTGTATCCCCGCATAAAGAGCAAACAGACAAACATAGACACATACACACACAGATACACACACATACACACACATACACATACACACACACACATACACAGATACACATACACAGATACACACATACACACAGATACACACACATGCACACACATACACATACACACACACAGAGATACACACATACACACAGATACACACACATACACACACACATACACATACACACACACACAGATACACACACATACACATACACACACACACACACACACACACACAGATACACACACTCACTCAAAGCAAAAACTAAAATGTAGGTTTATTTTTCTAAAACAGGAATGTTATGAAATGGACTCATGATTGGCTGTTTATCTTTTTCCAAACCAGAGTGTGTGTGTGTGTGTGTGTGTCTGTGTGTGTGCGCGCGCGCCGCTCTTGCTAGTTGTCACACCAACTTACAATCACACCTGAGGTCACGCGACCACAACTCTGGAACACCTGCTGGTGGGGTATTAACGAAGTTACTTCAATTATCTCCCCTAGCATCACTGAAACAAAGTATCGATGGGCCAAAACACAATAAGCCTACACGGCACCAGGCTGTAGAGATAATGAAAAGTTTAACTCATGACCTTTAACCTTTCTTTACTTCTCATTAACTTTATCAGTTATTGATGTTATCGCCTTTCGTAGTTTATAAAAAAAAACAAGCAAAAATTAAGCCTGTAAAAAGAGGACGTTTAAGAGCATTTTCATGTATAAATAGAGAGGGAAGTAAGTCATGTTAAATAACTGTTACAAAAATAAATAATGATTACGCCCCTTTGTTTAGCTTATAATCTATATGTAATATATAAGCCCCTTAGGAACCCTGAAGCCCGGCCCTCAGAGGTCCTATCGCGAAATGAACTTTTGATGTACACATGGCAGGCCAAGACCTACAAAATGATATATACATCATGAGTCTAGGACTTATGGTTGTTGAGATCTAGTTTGAAGACGGACAGACAGACAGACAGACAGACAGACAAAACGGGGACAATAGAGCATTTTTTTTTCCAAAATGCTCTAAAAACAAAATGTAATTTAGAAAATTCTATTTCAAACCAAAGTTGAAAAAAAAATACAATTTTTATTTTTTTTTTTTTTTTTGCTTTTCATTAAATCTTCTGGAACAACAGAATTTATATCATACAGAAAGAGCATCGATAGTTTACAAATCACACAATTGATGTCCATAATTAATGACGCCATTTTTATATTATTTTTATTTTTCAATTGTGTAGCACTTCAATGATGATAGACATTACAATAAATAACGCAGTGGCTACGGTTCGGTCCGACCGAAGCCGTATTTTTTTACTGCGGGTACCAGCCATAGATAATATTGCTCCACACCCTAACCCTATCCCTATCCCTATCCCTAACCTTAACCCTATCCCTAACCCTATCCCTATCCCTATCCCTAACCCTATCCCTAACCCTAACCCTAACTCTAACCCTAACCCTATCCCTGTCCCTATCCCTATCCCTAACCCTATCCCTAACCCTATCCCTATCCCTAACCCTAATCTTGAAAAAAAAAATTCTGAAAAAAAAAAATTATATATGCCATATTCCTTATACCCTAATATAATGGTTTTGGCTGGTGCCGGAGCCACTGCCAGTCCCCCCCCCCACCCCCCAACAAAACCCAGGTTGTTGTTTTTTTTAATTACGGGGGGGGGGCATAATTGTTGGTTGCAGCGCCAGTGCGCGGGTTCAAGTAGGTCCTTGAGCGCGTGTATGAGTA
This sequence comes from Bulinus truncatus, assembly GCA_021962125.1. NCBI lineage: Eukaryota > Metazoa > Mollusca > Gastropoda > Planorbidae > Bulinus > Bulinus truncatus. The sequence goes on along the minus strand of JAGDYQ010000054.1, from coordinate 1,826,448 downwards.
TTTTTGGTGAATATATATAAATATATATATATATATATATATATATATATATAGATATATATATATATAGATATATATATATAGATATAGATATATATATATATATATAAGTGTATGTTTGTCGATGCGATATGACTGTATGTGTCTAAGTCTGGGAGTGTGTTCTGAGTGTGCCTTCTGAGAGTGTGTTCTGGGGAGTGTGTTCTGATAGTGTGTTCTGGGAGTGTGCTCTGATAGTGTGTTCTGGGAGTGTGCTCTGGTAGTGTGTTCTGGGAGTGTGCTCTGGTAGTGTGTTCTGGGAATATGCTCTCAGATTGTGTTCTATTCTCCAATACAACCCCTCCTCCCCCTTACCCTCCCCCCCCCCAACCAGGTGTTCTCAAATCATGTTCAGCGGCATCTCGTCTCCGTTGTCGATCCCGTGGGTGACCGCCATGACAGAGGTCATGTACCTGCTCTCGTTGGACGCCGACCACCTGCCGGAGCCGGTGTCCTGGCTGGTCCTGGAGGGCGTGTCGGCGAAGCAGGCGTCGGTGGGGCTCGGCGGCTGCGACTTGACCCCGTCAGCGTGGGACTTTTTGTGGACAATCATCTGGGCGACTCTGGGGAGTTGACCAACGGATTTTAAGATAGTGGGTGGTGGGGGGGGAGGGGATGAATAAAACTGCCATCTATGGAAACGAGTAAAACTAATGTACAGTGATGTTCTTCAAGTATGACATTAAACTAAACACGTTGTATGATAAATGATAAAAAACTGTATAAAACTAATCGCAGGAGGTTTTCAAGGGCTCACCCCCCCCCACCCCCTCTTAACCCCACACATATTTTTTTTCTGCGACAATCATTAAAAAAAAAATCAATTTGCCATCAGTCGGTGTCGGGGCCCATCAGCATTGTGGTCATCAAAGCCCTCCTCTACCCCCCCCGGGGCCCAAATAGATGCCGAATGATTATTGTTTTATGGTCTCGACTGAAACGATCGACAGCTAGACTTCACTCGCTATAAATTAATACAATTTTTTTTTTAATTTTTGAGATTTAGCATTAGCGTTTATATTTATTTATTTATATATTTATTAATATACGTATATATTGTAAATCATGAGAACTATCTCGTATGATTTGTGCGAAGGGATGACTTGCTTGCTTGCCCCGGAAGTCATGCTGTGTTGGGTGCGGGTTCAAATCCCAAACAAATCGATTACTGAGAGAAACAGAACCGAGATAGTCGTCCTTATAAATTGTAACGGGATTTATTCTCCAGAAAATAAAATAAAAAGTCTAAACTAAACGATGTCCCGTGATGACGTCTCAGCCCCCCCCCCCACCCAACTACTTACACACTCAGAATGGTCGCGCTGACCAGGAGGAACAGAGTCGTGCAGACGATTATTGTGGCCAGTGACGTCTCACTCAAACCTGCAGACAGACACATGCAAATGACCTGTTTGTTTGTTTTTCTTTTTGGGGAAATGGCCAGTTACGCCTGTTTAAAAAAACAAGCAATTAAGCCTGTTCCATTCTGGACACAGGACGTGTTAGCGCATTTTCATGTTATGTATCAGTACGTTTGTTAGCTTTCAGTAAATATTTGTAAATTTTGGAAATGTTTATACATTCGATTGTGTAATGCATATATCTGTAAAAAAAAATATTATAAAGACGTTTCTTTATATTTGAAAAAAAATTATTTTCTCTTAAATCTAACTACAAGTGGTTTGTGGTTACTGAAATAGGACTCATAATTGAAAACATTCGAAATTGTAGTCATTTAATCGTCCGAAAACTCCGTCAATTGTTGCATAGCTCTGATACTTTCAATTAAACTCAGAACACAAGCTTACTATTTCATTTGATGAGTTTCTTAATAAATCTTGGTGAAACTACGTGCTGCAGTATTTCGCACCAAATGAATGGGTTATTGAACGTACAAGGTGTAGAATGGGGCTATATATATAATATATAAGCCCCTTCGGAGCCCTGAAGCCCGGCCCTCAGAGGTCCTATCGCGAAATGAACTTTTGATGTACACATGGCAGGCCAAGACCTACAAAATGATATATACATCATGGGTCTAGGACTTATGGTTGCTGAGATATATGGCGCTCCTTTGTTAATATAGCTTATATAGTAAAAAACGGTACTTTATAAGCCCCCTTTTACGGCCCTCAGAGGTCAGATCGCGAAATGAACTTTTGCTGCACACATGGCAGGCCAAGACCTACAAAATGATATATACATCATGGGTCTAGGACTTATGGTTGTTGAGATCTAGGGTGATGACGGACAGACAGACAGACAGACAGACAGACAAAACGGGGACAATGGAGCATTTTTTTTCGAAAATGCTCTAAAAAACCTTAACGCTTGCTACAAGTGTTTAATGGAACAGTCCCAGTGTTCGCTGGCCACGCTGAGGTGTTTAGGCTATACACCAGGAGCGGCCATACCAAGCTGTTTAGGCTGTACACCAGGGGCGGCCACACTACGTTGTTTAGGCCATACACCAGGGGCGGCAACACCAAGCTGTTTAGGCCATACACCAGGAGCGGCCACACTACGCTGTTCATGCTATACACTAGGGGTCTACTCTACGCTGTTTAGGCCATACACCAGGGGCGGCCACACTACGCTGTTTAGGCCATACACCAGGGGCGGCCACACATGAGGCCGTTGAGAGATGCATTTCAGTTTGTATGTAATAAAAAAAAATATTTACAAAGGGCAAAACCATAGTCAAAAGTGTCCACATTGGGTCAGTAAAAACAGTTAAATATTTCAGGGGGCGAATAAATGGACCATTAGGGAGCCACACAAACAGCCAGCGAAGGCACGTGACCATCGCAGCTATTAATCCAATGTTTTCTGTAAAAAAAAAGTGAAGTTCCCTTAGCCCTAATGGGCCATCGGGACAGATGAAGTGTAGAATTCGTTTGTTTCTGTATACGTGACATATTAAGGGATTGTGTGGTTCGGAATACCATCATTCAACATGAATTAGACATAATTTAGACTTTACCCATCGTGCATACAGAATTAGATATAATTTAGACTTTACCCTTCGTGTGTACAGAATTAGATATAATTTAGACTTTACCCTTCGTGTGTACAGAATTAGATATAATTTAGACTTTACCCTTCGTGCGTACAGAATTAGATATAATTTAGACTTTACCCATCGTGTCTACAGAATTAGATATAATTTAGACTTTACCCATCGTGTGTACAGAATTATATATAATTTAGACTTTACCCATTGTGTGTACAGAATCGAAGACTGAGTTGGCTCTTGTGACGTTCTCGTAGGCGCATTCATCGACACCCATGAGACGGTCATATGGGCTTAGCTTGGCCGGCTCATCACCGTCTGGACACTGGTCGCAGCGTTCACTCAAGGCCCGGTCACTGTAGTGGCCTGGTGGACATCTAACGCACTGCTTGTCTTCACCGGACAGGTAATGGCCCTTGGAGCAGCCGCCTATCGAATATGGGAGGTGGGGGTGGGTGGGGGAGATAGAGAGAGAAAATAGGAATTTTTGTTGTTTGTTTATTTTTTCATAATTTTTCTGCAAGGAAGCTGGTCCTATTTTATAACGAAAAGGTGGGGGGGGGGGGGGGAAATCGGTGAGCATTTCAACAAGCGGTGTGTGTGTGTGTGTGTGTGCTCGTGTGTGTGTGTGCTCGTGTGTTAGTGCTTGTGTGCTTGTGTGTGTGTGTGTAAGGCAGAGACAGAGATCGCACTTACGACAAACCATCCCCCTCGCCGCATCTAGCACATAGGTGGATCCCGCCAGGCAGTTGGCGCCGACAACGTACCGGAAGTCTGTCTTGGGCGGCAAGCTGAGATGTCGGAGCACGGCGCCGAGGACGTGAGCAGACTTCTCGACGGTGACTTCCTCGCCCAGCATGTCGCTGTAAGGTGTTGTGACTCGCAGGTACAGCTGGTGATTTAGTGGTTGGGGGCGGGGGGGGCGGACGGGAGAGAAAAAGAGAGAGAGAGAGAGAGATCTCTCAGTAAGTATCAGAGGCGAATTTAGAAGGCAGGGTACTGATTGACTAATGGTTTATTTATTTGTTCAACCACGACCATAAATAGGGACTGACTTTGTTGGCCAGGGAGTCTGGCGTTTCGTCGAACGGAGCGGGGAGTGGCGGCCAGTTTGACCTGGTCGAGTTACAGAACATCACAACATCTTCAATCTGGCAGTGCCTCAGCTCTTCGGACGTTTCACACACTCTGAGTAATAAAATGATTATGACCAACTTAAACCGAAACTTGGTGTAAATAATAAGTAGGATACATAGTATATGTTAAGTACATAATGATGTGTCCGTGGGCCGTAAATTACCCACCCTTTGTGTAAAAAGAATTACTGCGCCGCATAAAACGTTGAGACTTACTTGGACAGATCAACTCGCTTTCCGGTCACCAGAATTAGAGTGGTCTTGGAATGTATTGACGCCAGCCTGAGGCCGTCACACCGGTCACCGATATGAATGAATAGACCAATGCTGACGTTGTCCGGTCGCACCAGCTCTGTGGGAGGAGAATAGACACCTGTATTGTCAGGAGGAGAGCGGTCCGTGATTACGATCTAATAGACACTTGTATTGTCAGGAGGAGAGCGTTCCGTGATTACGATCTAATAGAAACACGAGCCGTGGACGATGAAAGCCGCAAGAGTATTGGAAGTAGACATTTGAAAAACAAGCTATGTTTTTGTTTAATTTTAAAAGCGCCTTTTGAATGTAAGTAGGTAGGTATGGAAGTAAGGAAGGTAGGTAGATAGGTTGGTTGGTAAGTATGTAAGTAGGTAGATATTTAGTTATGTAACTTGGTATATATTTTGCAGGTAGGTATGAAGGTATGAAGCCAGGTAGGTAAGTAGGTATGTAGGTAGGTAAGAATTATGTAGGCAGGTAGGTAGCAATGTAGGTAGATATGTAAGTAGATAGATTTTATGTAGATATTAGGTAGATAGTTAGGTAGGTAGGTAAATGTGTAGGTAGGTAGATATGTAGGTAGAAAGTTAGGTAGGTAGGTAAGTGTGTAGGTAGGTAGGTAGGTAGGCATACTGAACTATTGCAATCAGGTATGTAGTCCGGCATCCAGGTATTGTCCTTCACTGTACACGCCACGCTCCTGTTGACCATCATGTCCAGTGGGTAGTCCTCATCTCCATAACAATAAATACTGACCGATGCGGTTGCTGACCACTTGGGTCGTATCTGCCGGACAATGCCGTTCAAGTTGCCCATCTCACATGAACGTCCTGCAAGACGACGACAAATCTCAATAGTGCAAACGTGACGTCATTAAATTATATTACTTTGTAGAAACATTTTTTTTAAAAAATGTAATACGCTATTTGCTGACTATCACTAGAGCCTTTCCCAAACTCGAAACTGCTATACCTTACGATAAATAATCAGGGCCGGGGCTAGGGTTAGAGGGGCACCAGGCAGAGTTTGAGATATGCGGGTGCGCATTGAGGAAGAACCCTTTTTGGGAATTTTATATTATCAGATTTGAAATGGAAATTTAGTTTGCAGTAAATTGGCTCTTTCGTAGTATGATGCAACTTCGTAGTGCATTATTATGGCCGACACCTTAAAGTGGCGTAGCGAGCTTAACTGGCGCCCGGGGCACAATACCATTTTAGCGCCCGCCACCCCCCCCCATTAGAAAGCCATATAATATTATATGTAAAATATACCATTTGGCGCCCCTTTGTGAGTAGCACCCGGGGCATGATGCCCCCTTGCCCCCCCTCACTACGCCACTGATATCTCATGATCATGGAGGTACCAATGAGGTCCCCGATGTTGTTGTTTTTTTTTTGGTACTCACCTCGCAGGTCAACGAGACCTAAGGCCAGGTGATGTAGCAGAACCAAGGCACAGAAAGCCGACGCTGTCATGAAATTCACTGCGTTGTGATGTATATGTGTCGGTGGCATATTGTACTGTTGACTTGTTTTTATATTATTATTGTTATAATAATTATTATTATATACTGATGGCTACTTTCGAATTCATTTTCTTTTAATATCGTTTAACGGAACATTTAAAAACACACACACACACACACAAAATCTTGACAAATTTAAGGTAAAATAAAAAAAAATGCCGAAAAAACAAAAAATATTTTAAAAGGAAGAAGTCGGAAGTTTGTGTTTATAATTGAAAATAATTTTCGAAATTAAATGTCACTGATTATTGCATCCGTTTAGCACCGGTGTTGACTGGTTTAAAGAACGCACCACGTTTTTATTGTATTCATGCGCAAAAGATTATTGGGGAGTTTGGGGGGGGGGGGGGGTCAGTTAGCCAAAGATTAAATTGGGGCACTCAGTTACAATTTGTGGATCAAGCAAAGGTTCTTGGGTTGGGAGGGGGGGGGAGGATCGCAAGCCAAAAAAAACGTTATGGCCGCCGCAGTCAAATATTAGTTACGGGCACTGGTGGTGATTGGAGGGGGAGGGGAGAGAGAGAATCCGATCAGTAAGAAAATAAGAATACTCCTCTGATTTCAAGACTAAGACTGCAGTACAGTGGCGGGTAAAGAAAAGATGACCACACTGGAGCTTTCAATTCCTCTTAGCCATAACAGGGGCTGTAGCTCAAGTGGTAGAGCGCTCGCTTAGCATGTGAGAGGTACAGGGATCGATACCCTGCTGCTCCAAGAATTTTTTTTTCGAATCAAAATTGTGCTGTATCAAACATTAAACTACGAATTAAAATAATAAATTGTTTTATTTTATTTTATAAATGTACAAGTAGAAAATAAATTTAAATTTGCCACAAGCCCGTTTTATAAAGATTCTTAACTCCAGTTCTGTCAAAAGTTATGTGAACTGAGAACTGCCAAACTTGTAGATAAAAAAATAGGGGGAGCTAACACGAGGTCACATTATCTATCAGTAGTGATGCCCCTTGTAGAAAAAAAAATAAATAGTTGCTTAAGTGATTTTTAAGAGTCAGTCGACTTAGGACCAGAGTTGGAGGTTTAAACAGAGAACGTCGACTAAGGCAAGGACAAGCTATACCATTATGCCAAATGCACACAAAGCTAACTATTTCCAGAGACATTCGCAACAAAGTAGTGCGCAATTTCTTAAACAAAAAAATATGAAAAAAAAAACAACACAAGTGACTTCCTGTATTTCGCACCATTTAATTGAACCACTGTGTTATTAGTGCACAACGTGTTTACATTTTATTTTACTCTGTAAATATTTTCAACATTTACTTTTATACTGGAAGGTTACAAAATATTATTGTGAACATATATTTGGTTTATTTATGCCCTTTGCAACAGATACAGGTAGCCCTGTTATTCCTGATACTCTGTCCCCATTTAATAAGTGTTTTACGGTAATACCTACACCGCCATCAATCATTTTAGTTATTGTTTTTTTTTTATTTTAATATTTTATTACAAACAGTTTGCTATTTGTTTGGTGCTGGGATTTTTTTAACTTAGCTCTAAGTTTTTTTTTTAGTCAACTGTCTTCACTCCGTCTCATAAGATCACTCGTATGCAGGGCCGGGAATTAGACTTGATAAGGCCCTAAACTATTTGAGATGTGGGGCCCTCATTGAGTCCAGATATTATGTGTCAGTGTCAAATATTGAAGAATATAAGGCGATCGTTCACTTGGACAATTTTTTTTTGGGGGGGGGTGCTCCCCAAGAAATTGGGGGCCCTAAGCTATGGCTTGTGTAGATTATACGTAAATCCTGCACTGCTCATATGAGTATCACATACGTGGCTCTTCAGGAATCTCAGGGCCAGCTCCGAGCATATAATATACATGAATATTGAACTAAGTGCACAATCGATTTAGATCGATACCTAAGTAGTAATCGAACTATGTTCTGAAAAGCCATTTTTAAGGGCTGGCTAACTAGGTGTATGTGACCCCCGAGTCCCTTAATGCAAAAGGGGCCCCCTTTCAAGAAATTATTCGTTTTAAATTTTAATGCTAAGGGAGCCCTCAACAGGTACGTTTGACTGGGGCCCACAAAGTCTCTTGACATGTCTGCATAACCCCTCCCCAACCCTTCCCCTTCTACAATAATAATCAAAAATTTTTAAAACAAAATCTAAATGAAGAAGTATTTCAAAGTATTTCCAGGTATTAAAAAGTAAAAAAAGCCGTAATATATTTCAGTGCAATTCAGGGCTTTTTAATAAATATTTAGCTTTAACGTGAGTTATCCCATTACATAACTTTTATTTATGTCCACAGAGGCAAAGCCAGTTTCCCCTGTCACCCCCCGCACAGTCCGAAGACGAGGACAAGGATGTCAGTCGTTAGCGCCTTGACCGTTGTCCTGCTAGCTGTCAGTTCTGTTGCTGGTTACGCCGACCTTAGAAGTCAGTTTGTAGTTGGTACTGCTGTTGTTACTGTGGTGGTGTTATTACTTTTGTATAGACATTTGTGCTGCTGTTGTTACTGTGATATTGTAAAAACGTTTTACAGTCAGCTGTACATGATACCATTGTTGTTATTGTGTTTCGGTGTTGTTATTTGATTTCATTTGAAAATATTTTCCCAATGAAATAAAATCTCTTAATTAAACTTTTTGATTTTTTTTTACACATTTTTTACTTCTGACTTTTGAAGAGTGGAGGTCGAGAATATTTCATTACACTTGTCTGTTCATCTGTTTATCTGTTTATCTATTTATCTAGCTACACATTTATTTATCTAGTTCGACGCCTATTCATTTATTAACTATACAAATCTTCAGCACATTTGCCAGTTTTATTTATCTGTCTGTCACATGATCAACACACTCACCAATATATTCAACTAAACTATGTTTTCAAGTGAGTTAACTCGTGCCCCTGTAAGAATGAGATGTCTTAGATCTTATAAACTACTAATGGGTTGGTTTACTTGTGCTCTTCGTTCACCCGAGGCACCAAGGGGGGAACACTATGAAGGGGTCAGGGGATCAATTTAGGAATGTCCGTTTTGGCGTGTCTCTACCTGTGCATATCTTGTCTTTGGCGTATATCTAGAACTACGTATCATGACTGTGTCTAGGCCTATAGGTCTAATACACACACACACATGTTAATGCCTATATATAATATATATATATATATATATATATATATATATATATATACATATATCTAAGCGGACTCATACGTGTTAACTGTGTACGATCTGTCGTTCACATTTCATTTCAGACTCGTCCTGCATGCACCCTTCACTTGCATCTCTCATACCCGCCCATCTGATTTAATAGGGAATCATGGCTTGAAGGGCGTGGGGGTATTTCGCTACCCATACTTTGAGATCCACTGATCTACACTGTGTCTAGGATGGTCTGTATGAGTGGGGTGGGTGGAGGAGGGGGTAAATATGTTTTATATCTGTTAGCTGTAAAAGCATTCAGGGTCTTCCTACGGTTATGCGGACAAGGCAAACACTCGTGAGCCCCCCCCCCCTCTATGAAAGGGGGCTCCTTACAGTGATAATTTCTAATAAATCTGGACTACAGAGTGCCTCGCCATGTACTTTATTTTTGCTATGGCCCCCTTCAATATATCTTGCCTAGGGCCCTTAAAAACAAAACAAAGACTCTAGTCCCCTCTGCAAAAGGGGCCCTCTCAATGACAGATCCCACCCACATGTGTTCAAATTGTTTTATTTTCAAATGTTTTACTTTTTCTACCTTGATCAAGCCATCATGCGACCAGACGACATCCTCATCAACATGACCGTACAAGGGAGCGACCTGTGTTCTACGTCAGGTGGCGACGCCATTATGAAGAGCGGAAACGTCATCAACTTCCCATCGGGAAAATCCGTTGACATTCTGACGTAAGATAGGTTTCTTTTTTTAGAGCATTTTTTTTCGAAAATGCTCTATTGTCCCCGTTTTGTCTGTCTGTCTGTCCGTCCGTCCGTCATCACCCTGTCCGTCATCACCCTAGATCTCAACAATCATAAGTCCTAGACCCATGATGTACATATCATTTTGTAGGTCTTGGCCTGCCAAGTGTACATCAAAAGTCCATTTTGCAATTTGACCTCTCAGGGCCAAAATATAGGAGTTTTTTATGTACCGTTTTGCTTATATTTTAAATATAAATAATAAAAGCTAATCAAAGGGGCGTAATCATTATTTATTTTTGTAACAGTTATTCAACATGACTTACTTCCCGTACTTTATATAAAACAACAATTGACGGAGTTTTCGGACGATTAAATGGCTACAATTTAGAATGTTTCAATTATGAGTCCTATTTCAGTCACATATAGGTCACGTGACTGGTCTCGATGCACCGTCCTGATGCTAAAAATAATTTTGTTTTCAAATATAAAGAAACGTCTTTTTAATATCTTTTTTCATATATACGCATTACACAATTGAATTTATAAACATTTACAAAATTTACAAATATTTACTGAAAGATAGCATACGTACTGATACATAATACGAAAATGCTCTAACACGTCCTGTGTCCAGAATGAAACAGGCTTAGATTGCTTGTTTTTCGTATGCTCCCAATGCCAAAAAAATGTTGGCTTGTTTACATGTATGCCTGAATTGTGGGTAATTTCATTTGTTTGATTTTGATGGGTTGTTGTTGTTTTTATTGTTTTGTTTTTTTTTTCATTTTTTTCAAGCGCGTGCAAGAACACACAAGTGATACAAAATTGCAGTCTTGTGGAAGTCGCAATGCAGTGCAATGAAAACGACGCAAATGTAAGGAAATTTTTTGAATTATTTATTGTTTTAGACATTTGATAAAAATAATGGTAGGAATTTCATTATTTATTTATTTTTTGGTTGGGTCTGTCTTTTATAACTGAGGTGGTCAAAAGCATGGGGTTTAAGCATGGGGTCGAATAGAGCCGAAATCATGTTTATACACTATAATATGCTATAGTATGCTATATTATACTATTCTATACTATACTATATTATGCTATACTATACTCAGGCCCATAGCGTGCATGGGGCCGGCCCCCCCTGCGTTTTGTCTGGCCTCCTCTGCTTATTTGCTCTACTTGGTAAAATGTATTACCTGGCTCCCCTTGCTATTGCATGGCCCCTGCTGTAGAATTTTCACGCTACGGGGCTGACTATACTATACTATACTATACTACACTATACTGTACTATACTATACTATACCGTAGTGGGCAACTTGTGGGGGGGGGGGACTACTGTTACCGTGCCGCCATCTAACTTTTTATTTTCCCCTTGACCATCTTCATCCCGTTCTCCAATCAAAGACGCCTGCACACTGCTGCGTTATTTCAGATCACAATGTTGAACTCAACGGGGGCTTCCGAGAATTGCAGGGGGCAGCCCATGATGACATCATGTTTTCTTAACGCGCGCGCCGCACACACACACACGCGCGCACACACACACACACACACACACACACTGCTGATCTATGACCGACAGAGTTTAAGCCCATAAGATATTTATGTTGTGACTTTTTTTTCCCTCTAACCGACAAAGATGACGCCCACCAACTGACCACTACATGTGACGTCATACATCCACTCTAATCTCATTCCGCCCTCTTCCTCCTTCCCCCACCCCCGTCCCCATTACCATCACCCCCATTTTTTTCAGCTGACCGTGATTGTGTCCACCAGTTACACGGAGGATTTGAACCAGGCCCTGGTGAAGGGCGACAGACTGGTGCAGCTGATGGTGGACAAGTTCAACGTGACCTCCGACGCCTCGGCGACCTACTCCGTCCGACCCGAGGGTTGCCGATCCGGGACACTGGGGGTGTATGACGTGAAGCTGGGTGCCTTGTGCAGTGGGTGAACTGTACATCTCTTTTGTTAGAGACAGACATTCGGACTGAGGGACAGACAGACTGACTGACAGGCAGATGAAGGGACGGACAGACATTTTAGGCAGATATAAGTACATAGTAGGTAGATAGGAAGGTGAGCGGTTGGCTGGGTGGGCGGTTGATAGACAGACAGACGGGCTGACGGACGGACGTTGGATGGATGGATGATGGTTGGATGGGTGGGTGGATGGATGGATGGATGGATGGATGATGGATGGGTGGGTGGATGGATGGATGGATGGGTGGGTGGATGGATGATGGATGGGTGGGTGGGTGGATGGATGGGTGGATGGATGATGGATGGATGTATGGGTGGATGGATGGATTGGTGGGTAGGTGAATGGATGGATGGATGATGGATGGATGGAAGGGTGGGTGGGTGGATGGATGGATGGGTGGATGGATGGTTGGATAGATGGGTGGATGAATGGATGGATGGATAGATGGATGGATAGATAGATGGATGGATCATTAAAAATCATGTATTTTATCTTTCTCATCAAGTTCTATTGTTCAATTTTTCAACAAAGGGGAAATGATTGACTTTAAAATAAAAAAAAAGATATACAAATCTTTTACTTTTCTGAAAGTTTTGTTGTAATCTTTTAGGAGGCTGTTCCCTGGGCCACTACCTGTCCACACTGACCAATTCCTGCCAGCCATGTCCACCTGGACACTACGCGGACTCTCCGCTCAGCGTGCAGTGCAAGATCTGTCCGGCGCTGGCCAATGACCTCAACTCCACGGTTTGGCAGGAGGTGAACCGGACTTCCGCCTGGAGGTCCTACGGCATCTTCATGTGTCCGAGGCCGGGCCTCATGGCGAGTCTAACAACGGGGCACAATCCACTGAAAGGTAAGAGTGACCCCTCCGCCACTCCCCTCCCCCCCCCTCCCCCACCCACACACACATTTGATATTAAATCGCTGCAATGCCATCAGAGATAAAGTTAATAAAAACTTGATGTCTTGAGTCTGTCTAACAAAGATTTGATGTCTTGAGTCTGTCTAACAAAGATTTGATGTCTTGAGTCTGTCTAACAAAGATTTGATGTCTTGAGTCTGTCTAATTATGTCTTGAGTCTGTCTAACAAAGATTGGATTCTTGAGTCTGTCTAACAAAGACATTATGCCTTGAGTCTGTCTAACAAAGATTTGATTCTTGAGTCTGTCTAATTATGTCTTGAGTCTGTCTAACAAAGATTGGATTCTTGAGTCTGTCTAACAAAGACATTATGTCTTGAGTCTGTCTAACAAAGATTTGATTCTTGAGTCTGTCTAACAAAGACATTATGTCTTGAGTCTGTCTTACAAAGACATTATGTCTTGAGTCTGTCTAACAAAGACATTATGTCTTGAGTCTGTCTAACAAAGACATTATGTCTTGAGTCTGTCTAACAAAGACATTATGTTTTGAGTCTGTCTAAGACGTTCATTTCCACCCTCTACCAGGACACGGCCCGCAAAGATCAACCAACTCCGGACCCGCTACGTCTGTGGTCAATGTGCCAAGACTCGATGCAGCCATCTTGTTCTTTATACTGCACACAATGTAAGTACTCACATTAAGTCTCAACTTTGACTGTACACAATGTATTACGGTAGTTGACCCACTGTGAAAACTGTTTTGTGTTCGCCACCCATCTGAGAAAACTGTGCAGGTTAATAAACTTCAGGATTTATAAATATAAAGGGAGACCATAAGTTCTACAACCGGGCCTTCGATTCATTTATTTTATATTTACATGGCCCAACGAAAATTTGTCCCCCCCCCACCCCCCACCCACACTTTGGGAACCACTCGTCTAGCTGTTAACTAAGTTAGTTGTCTAAACCAGAAATAGAAATAATAAAACTATAGTATTGATACTTGCTTTCAAATCTTCAACAGTTGCTATCAAAGGTAAACAGCCATGAAATATAATTCTAGTCAAAGGAGTTGTCTCCCAGTTATTGTTGTTTTTTTCCCGGTCTTCAAATTTACCAGTCGTGATTGTTGTCTTTTGATCAATGTCAGCTTGTAATAGAACATGTTGAGTAATTTAATTGTAGATTTCATTTTTTTTAAATATCACAACTAACTCACAAATTACTTTTGATGTTGTAATAAATAAAAATGTTTTGAAACTTGCATTCATTAGTTTTATGCTCTGCTGATGGTTACATTTATTGTTTATACAAGGAAAAGTTCTACTGGTAACGAAGTTACTTCAATAATTACAAATGTATACCAGTGCCTTCAAGTATCAGTGATTATGATACTGATAACACAGCTGGCGGTGGTGACGGATGTGGACGGCACACAACACCCTTCCACTCTGTCCGAATCAAGCCCACCTGTGCAGCCTGCCATATCGGGCTGGGGTTCAGGCACATTTGTCCGAGTGGCAGGAAAACACCTCTTGCCTTGCCATTCTGGCCGATCAGCAGTACACACACCCTGCTGGTCTGGCCTGTTTGGGCAAGGCTTAAAACCCTCTTTTCTGCCATCCCGGCAGATGATAGCGGGCACACTCACCCCGCCGCTCTGTAGGGATGGCAGACATGCATCAGCGCCGCCAACAATGCTGGTGAGGTGGGCACACTACACCCTGTCATGCTGGCAATGGCTGGGTAAAAAAAACAACTTTCAAGTATTAGTGTTTAGTACGCACCTTAGAGTCAACTCAATTCCAAATAGTTTTGATTCCTTATACTTATGTATCTACTTACTACATCAGAGAAACTAATAAACAAAATTAAAAAAAAAAATTTTAGTTACAGGTGTAGTTTATTATTTTTCAGTTTCTAACTACAAAGTTCACTTAAACTACTTACTTTCAGAGTACGTGTATATTTATATTATGATTTGTTTGATCCTCCAGTTGAAATCCACACCTGTATTAGACCTTTATGTACACCTAAATCTATGCTACTTGTAATTCACTTATGATTTTATAAAAAGAACATTTTAAGCGTGACTTAGTTTTTTCCCCCCATAGGACAGTTAAGCTAATTCAAATGTTAAATGATTTTTAGTTACGATGGAATTAGTGGCTTTCTTTCCCTAAATTCGTCGAAGAGTTATGAAACAGTTCCAAATCATGCAAGAATTTTTTTTACTGCTGATGCACATGTGTTGACAACTCAGAAATGCACAACGACAAAAATGTACGTGGACAGATGTCATCTCATCCTTACAAAGACTTCACAAACACACACACGATCAAAATGTTGATTTTTCTTTTTTGAAACTAAATTTAGCTCAGATATTATCATTTTATAAAACAATAGGGAAACCAACAATATTAATTCTGACTTCTGACACTGAAGTTTTGATCTGTCCCACAATTAACATATAGGTCCTACAAGAACTGCTGAATACTAGTGGAGATGAATATGTACTTTAATAAAGTAAATACTGGCTAAATCAAATATACAAACTAACACAACATCATTTAAGTTTTTTTATTTCATTTCCGTTTATTTCAATATCATGTGGTCACTGCACATAGATAAACAAATGTACAACTTAAACATCCACATGTTTTAAACGTACCCACTGTACTTCAAACAAACTCAAGTGTTCAGGCAAACTTTAATACATGTGTTCCACAGTATAATCAATAAACATATGTGTACGACTGATCAAGGTTTCGGATCAAATTATTTGACTAATCACTTTGGGGATATGGAATCTGGCTTGAAAACCATTACAGTATAATATGCCGGACATTTAGTAGCCGGGGGTGGGGGACATGGGCGTCGCTAGGAATTTTTCGGGGGGGGGGGGGGGGGGAAGGGAACAAAAAACTTTGACATTTTTTTTAAATGTAAGGGGGGGGAGCAAATGCCCCCCTCTTATATGACATTTTTTCAAAATATAGGGGAGGTGCAAATGAGGTGCAAATGAGCTTGTTAATAATTCTACAATACAGTGGCAGCTTAAGTAGAAGGATGTGTATATGAAAATACTGCATTGGAAGTTCAAGAGAAATCTAACGAATGTCTGGCAGTTAGCAGAGATAAAAAAATGTCAAGCGGCGTAAAAAAAATAGTTTTAAATTACAATGAGACCCATGATAAATTTTCGATGTATAGGAGATTCATAAAAAAAATGTTCAATGCACAGATTAATTAAGAGTGATTAATGTGACGAAAAATTCAACTTGGATAAATTACTTGGATAAATTACAGATTAATTACAGTGAAGATCATTAGTTATGTAAATTGTATGTACACAGTGATATTTCTATTGTCTGAGGCGTAAGAAAACACAGTTCACTGACATTAATAAATATTTTTTATAATAATTATAGTTTACACCAAGGAAATCTGTTGTTTTTTTTTAAATGGATTTCATATGAAACATGTCAATAAACATAAAACACCAATAAATAAAAAAAAATAATTTACAGCTGAAATACATAAAATCTGTCATTTTAAATATTGTCATTTTTTCAATGGCTATTTCATACAGTTACAATGATTAGATACAATATTTATTTATTTTTATAATGATGAAAGACAATTAATGTACAAAGTACAGTAAAATATTATTGAAGTTTAAATAACTGTTCATTTCTTAAAAAAACAAAACTTTATTTAAATGTATTTACACTAACTGGTTGAACTATATCTGTATGATTTTTTTTTTCAAATCAGTTTAATAGCACCTCAGAATCTCATAAAATAAAAGCGATTTGGGTTCTGCGTTAAATCGAAAGTAAAGAATTAATACAGCAGTATTCCAGTTTTGAATACAATCATGAAAAAATCGGATCTGCCAGAAACCAAAAAAATTAACCCAGCCTACTGATCAAGCCTAAGGGGATATAACTCTATGCAAAGGTTTTGCAGGGTACAGCAGCTAGTCTACAAGATTAATCTGTGAAAGACCAATAGAAATTGAAATCATACAAGATGGCTGCAATTATTGTCAAGTTATAGAACTCCTGGCCATATAAACGCAACTGGCGGTTTAAAAAAAGGTTTAGCAATACATGAACCTACTTAGGTATCTTAACATAAACAGAGCCTAATAAATAGAAAATATATAGACAATTAGGCAATATTATAAAGAAATGATAGGTTTCTCATGACAATACTCATATGTAACTGACCAAAAATGTAAACATTGTAAAAAAAATTAACATATATTATTCACATTGCGTTTGGTACAGAGTATGAAGATGTATGTGTATACACAATAACTTTAAATGCAACTTGTAACTGGCATGGAACACGAGAAAATGTCAAAAACATGTTAAACAATTTTTCAATAAATAAACAGGTGCATATATATGGAACCACATAAAACACCAAAAAAACATCAGTATATTAAAGCAAAAAAAAAAAAAAAAAATGTTTCATCGAAATTACAGTCACAACTGTGAAATGGAAATAAATAATTTACCGATATGACAACAACAAAAAAAAAAAGTAAAGTACAATTATATATATATATTATATAAAGAAAATTATTGGAGAATGAAAGTCAAAACTATTACAAGTCTTAAACCTTCCAATGGCTTGACTAGAAACGCAACATACAAAATGTATCCAGACATTAAACCTTTAGAAAATACCAAAAAAAAAAAAATTAAACAGTGTGATTGAGAGAACATGCACATCCTTGAAGAAACGTGTTGAATCAGTTTACTTACACAAAAAAAAATAATTAAACAGTGGGATTGAGAGAACATGCACATCCTTGAAGAAACGTGTTGAATCAGTTTACTTATACACAAAAAAAAAGGATCACGAAAAATCTCTAAAACTCTCAAAAAATTTTTTTTTGGTCAACTAGAATTATATTTATTTTCTTTAAATTATTTTCTTTATTACCCTGAAAAAAAAGGTGGGTAGGTAGGTAGGTGTACACAGTTTTGATTTTTAATTTAAATAATTTAAGAAAAAAAAAAAAGCGTACACTTTAAAAGTTTTACATTTAGTAGAGTCGCGTCTTTAAATGCAGAATCAGATTGAATGGCAGGCGCACCAGTGCAAGCCTCAGGCCCCTGGTACCAAAGGCCCAGCAAACCCCCTCCCCCAATTTTTTTTTATTGCTGTTTAAGTCTATATAAAAGGCCTATTACTCTGTTATGCACCTGGGACCCCCCCCACTCCCCCCATCAATCCGGTCCAGGAAAGTTTACCACTGGTTATACAAATAATAAGACTGTAGATAACAATGATGGTACACACACACACAAATAAAACATTCACCAAAAATAGGAACTTTTTACCAAACTCTTGAAATGTCAAAAAACATTTCAAGGACAATGAGTGTTTGATCAGATACCATATCTCAGAGAGGACAGTGAATACAATTCTGGTCCAATGCATGTATTACCAACAGACCAATCAAATGATTATAAAAAAAAAAAAAAAATTTTCGAAATCATTAATAGCACCACTAAATTGAGCATCCAAATACTTTGACCTTTTGATAATACATGTAATAAGTTGTAATACATGTAATAAGTTGTAATACATGTAATAAGTTGTTCAGTAAAATGCACATAGTAAAAAAAATCAGTACTAGTCAGTAAACATGACCCCTTTGTATAGCTCCGAAACAGTACATTTATAATAATGATAGTATATTATATTTATACATACGTGTTGAAGTATAAATAATTACCAGATATGTGTTGATGGAATGAGGTGATGATAATGTCTGGACAGATATGTAAACAAAAAAACAAAAACACATTTTTTTTTCTCCCACAATCACCTTGTATGTCTAGCTTTACATTCCTGAATAATAAAATTAAAAAACACTCACTTTCAAGCAAAGACCGATACAAAAATGATTTAACCCTTCATGTAAGTAGCTGCTAAGGAAAAACAAAAGTCGAAGAAAATTAATAGTAGTTCACATGAAATCCAAAAATAAACCAAAAAAATAAACAAATAAACTAACTGTAGTTCAAACTGATAATCAGACATGAAAAAAAAATGAATAAATAATAAATACTAAATTGACAAATGCTGCACAATGTTTCACAGAAGCATCCCAAAAAAAAAAATGTTGACCATGAAGACAAAAAGAAAATCAAAATAGCAGAAGAGATGGAAAAGTTCCGCCTCTTGCGTTAAGTTCACAGAAGACCTTCAAAGTATCGCTCAAACAAGTTGGGATATGACTTGTGGAACTGCTTCAGCCTGTGTTTCTTCTCCTTGAGTGAAATACTCGTGTCGTCCAGCACAGAGTTCATCAGTTCGATCAGAGACAGCTCCGTGCAGTCTTTACTCTGTCTCTCGTACTCCTCTGTTGAGACACGATTGCAAAAACTTGTTTCTGTGTAAAATTTAAAAAAAAAAAAAAAATGCTGTGAATTTACTTTTAAAAAATCATTATACACCAAAACGTTGTCGAACTTTATAAAACATTTTCTGAAATCAGGCTATGATAAAAAAAAAATTTTAATTGTTAAGAAGTAAAAATCTATATAAATAATAGCGGTGTGGGTTCTGCGTTAAATCGAAAGTGGAAATCAAGAATTCAAAATGGCGTATTGCCAGCGTCTCGATTCGATAAATGTTTTTTTTTAAATCTACAGTTCTTAATAGTTTCTGCAGTTTTCTAAAATAAAACCCAAATGCCAAAATGTGAAATAATTCCATTTAAATTTATTTATTTTGAATTTCTACAACATACTGCATCTTTAAATTGTAATAAAATCAAGAAAAATCAGATTTGTCAGAAACCAAAAATAACCTAGCCTACTGATCAAACCTAAGGGAATATAACTCAATGCAAAGATTTTGCAGGGTACAGCTAGCATAAAATAATTAACTATACCAGGAGTCAACACAAAGCAACACTAGTTTAACAGTCACTATTTCTATACATATGATTTAAAGGATATGATCAAATATTTTTGGAAACAAAAATTTGATTTTCAGCTAACAGTGTACGCATCTCATGCGGTGCCTGCATAGCTATTGCACTATCAGCTCTGGTGAGGACGAATGAAGTGTACACCAAAAAATGCCCCCATTAGTGGCTTAAAAGATCGAAGGAATAAACATTATATTCTTATAGGGACTTGCTTGACAAATATCAAAAACAAATATAGATAATTTTAAAAAAATAAGCTTTTATTAAAAAGTGCTATAATAGTAACCTTTACATCATACAAATAATTTTATAAATTATTATTACTAAAAAAATATAATCAAAGTTGAGTACATTGTATTCAAGTTGGAAATGCTTAGAAAGATGTGACCGAATATTTTTTATTATTTCTGACATGTCAGAAGTTACAACATCTATTGGTACCTAGATATAGCACCCAAGGTTCTAATTTTAATAAGGATAATTTTTATAACTATATGTATAATATAAGGAAATATAATTTACTTTATACATGAAGTGACATTTTAAAAAGGTTATATTTTTGTTTAATTGTATTGTAGTTGTAAAAGAATTAAACTTGCTATTTTCTGCAGCACACTTTAGCATAATTCGGCTATATGAGGCTAAAAAAGTTTCACTTTGTTGCGCACTTCTTTATTTTTCACAACTATACACTGCTGCTGTTCTTCCATACTTATTTTGACATAATCTCCATCAATATACTTTCCCATTTTTAAACATTACTAATTGTAATTAGCTTCTTGATTTTACGGGAATAAAAATTATTAAAAACAGCATGGTGTCACTGACAATACACAATAGCATAGTGTCACTGACAATACACATATGCTACAGTTAATCATTAAAAATAGACATGTCCAAAATAGAGCTAAAAGAGGACACAAACACCCAAAGTGAAATTAAATAAAAAACCTATAAGAGAAAATAAGTTCCAAGTATTTAACATGCCCAATGTGCACATTTTACAAGTAAATAAATACCCTGAAAATATATGACATACATTTTTCATAAATTTTTCTTTAGCAAAGAATTTTTTTTTTTAAATAAATGATCTTACCACAGTCAACCATGGACTTTCCTGTCTTGATCTGGTACAGCCTGACTGCAACTTTCTGCCGCACCTGCCTGGGTACAATCAGCATTCTGTCCACGTTATTCATCATGAACTGGACCAACTTCTGCACCACATTGGAAGCCAAGAGTTTGTGATGGAAGATGCAGTGGGTGAGTAGTCCCAGGATCACCATTTCATTGGTCTCCTTGAAAAAAATAAAATAATCAACTATTGGTCAAAAATGAACCAGAAAAAAATAATCAGTGGTGCGCACATCTGGGGATTATCATGTTAAGCTCATTATCAATGAAGCTGAGATAAAATACTATATGAATACTGACCTGAGGGTCAAGACGAATGGACGTGTCACAAGCAACAGATCTCATGAACTTAAGTAATCTATATAGCTCTTCCCTTGCAGCCATAGGCAACAAGATCATGTACAGCTGTAAGGCACTGAGCGCTGGAGATCAATAATGGGACATGAAACGTTAAATTATATTTTCTAAGTTCAGGCCTGTGAGCAGTAAAAAAAAGTTTGTGGACGTACAAAAAAAATTTAACTAGAGATTTCCAAGAGCTTAAAATTAATATTTTATATTTTCACAATGGCCAATTCATAACTTCTATTTAAGCATACCTTTCAAATTTTACTAAGTTTCAAAATGAAATCAACACATTTTCTCTCTCTCATTCTTATCATTCATTTATACCTAAATTCACAATACAGAGAATTTCCTTTACTTGATTTTTCTTTTTTTTTTACAAAAAAACAAATGTAGTTCTTATTAAATGTAGTACTTTCTCAATTATTACCTGAGATATCTCCTTTAGGAGTGGTACTGCTATTTATCCTAAGGTATATTTATTTTGTTTATTTCTATTTGCCTAACAAAGTCTACACACGTGTTTAGAAAGAACATCCCAGGTGTAGACCCACTCAACCATTTTCACAATTATGTGGTCAGTAGATTTTTTTATTGGTTACAGATCTGTGAAGTCCCTTTAAGGTTATTATGTATTTCTATTATATCCTATAAACCACTATGCGACTGTTTTTGTACTGCTCTTCTTTCATACACCCCCTTAGCCGAGATTTCAATGGCCATGGAGGAACTACAGGAGACTTGGCAGGAACTTTATGATCTGAAAAATTCACTAGGGTGCCACTGGAGATCGAGCCCGGGACACTCAGGTCCACAATGGAGTGATTTACCTCGTGACGATCCCTTCCCTCATTGGATACAGATAAATTAACTTCACATCACCCAGATAGTCACACCATGCAATGAAATGGTCGAACTTAAAACTTTAACCCACGTTCATCAAAGCATGTCAAAGTGTGAATGTCAACATTTTACCTCAAAATGTTATTTATAAAAACCTGATTTAACAGAGATTACAAACACTAAGAAAAAAAACTTCAAACCAAACTCACGATCATTTTTTTAGGCCTGGATAATTGTGTAGAGGGCAACTCTAATGTAATAAACAATGCCACTGACATTCATAAATAACACATGTATGGATCACCTGTCAATATAAGAGAAAGACAAAAAGAGAAATAAATGAAAAAAAATTATACACACCATTCTCATTACTTCCAGCCAAGACTAAGTTCAAAATGGCGATATGAAGCTCCAGGTACTTCTGTGGCAAGAGACATTCATTTTGGCTGGTGAAGTGTTTCACAATAATGTCCTTGGCCCAAAGTTTTGCCTCGATGCCTCTGCGTCTAAACACAGGCTCACTCAGCAAGTTTAACGCTGCAAAGATATTTTTTAAAAAAAAAAGAGTTAACATCATAAGATACCCACACACACACACCCCCCACCCCATTTACCTAAACAGCTATTTCATTTAACACTGTCTTTTTGGAATGTCTCACCAGGGTCTTTCTTTGTGTGAAATTTAATTTGTAAAAGTTTTTTTTAGGATTTAAAAAGAATTTTACGGCTAATTAATCACTTGAAGAATTTCAAAATTTTTTTTTATTAACTATGTACCAGAATATACCACTATGTATTACTAAGTACTACCACTACATATCACTTTGCACCACTATGTACTACTAGTATGTACCAACATGTCCAACTTTGTACTACAACTATATACCACTAGATACTACTGCTTTGTACCACTATGTATCACAATGTACCACTATATACTACTGCTTTGTACGGTTCCACCACTGCATTAATAAGCCTCCATAAACCATTAGACAAGAAGAGATATTCGAGTTTACCTGCTGGTTACTGCAATTGTCTTGACTATTACTGACTATTACTATACACCGACACCTTTCTTTATCAAATAACTCTTTAAAACTATTTTATTTACTAGGAGAGAAAAAAAAACCACAGGAGATAACAACTCACCTTTGGGCAAAAACTCAATGCATTCCATGGCAGTCTGCAGCAGTGGGTCTGAAGGAGTGTTGAGGCTGCTGGGGGTCAACGGCAGGTGCCAGCTGCGGGCAATGAGGTTCGAGATGATGAGGTGGTCTTTTTGTTGCTGCTGCCTGCTCCTTTTATCCTCGCTGAGTATCCCATCCAAAAATGTCAGCTCCACCACAGAAAGTAGCTGTGTCAGGGCCACCTCACGCCACACCTCCTCCACATCTGATGGATCAAGATATTTCAATTCGTGAATCAATGATGCATTTCAAAAATATACATGCTAAATGTAGTACTAGAACAATAAATATAAGGGCCATAATATTAAGTAGTTTTTAGACTATCACTAAAAATTAACTCCCCCTTTAAAGCATATGACAAAAATGTAAATAAATATTTTATAGGAATAGACATGGTGTATGAAGTGTAAGTGAAGTCCCTGTAAGGATGAGATGAAATCTCTTAGATACTATAAACCACTAATGGGGAGGTTTTGTAGTGTCCTTGCATCCCCACCATAGCCGATAGGGCAACGGCGACAGAGGCACCACAGGAGATATAAAGGGGAACTTTCACCATGACCTGACCTGACCAAAGATCGAACCAGGGACCCTCAAGTCTCAGTTAAGTGATTTAAAGCATGACAATCTGTTCCCTATGATGCAAGAAGTAAAATAAATGGCAAAAATGGCCTAAATAAACAGATCTCATGAAATGTATTTACATCAGCTGCTAATTTCAATCAATATACTTCAGGACCCAATTCTATGAGCCACAGAACAACAAAAGACAAGAATGTTTTAGTTATTGGACACCATCACTATATAAATAACAAACGATTGTCTTGAAATTCTCAAGAAGTTCGGAAAATGCAACAAAACAAAAAAAAAGTTTAGGCTATGTTCTATTTGTTGACCAACCTTCCACGGTGACAACTTTTTGTTTACCAGGTGTCTGGGCAAGCTCAAAGTCTCTAGAATTCTGAAGTTCCCTAAAAGGTTTTTTAACATCAGGGGCATCAGGCTCCTCGAAAGGCTCAAAGCTGTCTCTTGAACGTCTGAAGGAAATAAAAAATTCATTCCACAACCTTTAAACACTCAAAACCAAAAACAAATGTGAGATAGTTTCAAAACAAACATTAGTTTTAATACTCATTCGCCATGAACGGCTGATCCAGGCGGTTTTTGAGACGCATAAAAAAGCAAACAGTGCTCAAGCAAAAAAAAAAAGAAGAAAGAAGTTATTCCTGACCTGACTATTTCTGATGTCTGAGTCGCATTGTGGATATCATCACTTTCATCATCATCATCTTCTAAATTTTCAGCGTCAACAGCGTGTTCACCGATGAAATGATACAGTTTGCTGCTGCTGTCCTCAAACATCATGGCCTTCTCTCCTTCAGGTTTGTCAGTGGCCGACAGGAAAACTTTCCTTTGCACCAGCATCTGACAGACCTACATTTTTTTTAATCAACACAACAAGGTTAGAAAATCAATAATAAACACATATGCTGTATGTCAATGATGAAAAAAAAAATTATTCATATACAACAGTTTAAATTGGTGGGACGGATGGCCGAGTGGTGTAGATTCACGACTGTCGACCTGAGAGTCATAGGTTTGATCCTCGGTGAGGCCCATGGAATTTTTCCAGGTGTTATTTGGTGCAAAGTTGTCCCACAAGTCCACCCAGCTTTAAATGGGTGCCTGATTTAAGTAGGGGAAGTAATGGCGGCTGGGCATTGTGCTAACCACACAATCACTACATATGCAGAAACATACGAATCTTACACTTCATCTGCCCCGTTGGCCCAGTAGGGCTAAGGGAACTTTTCTTAACAGTTTAAATTGAGAATAAACAAACACTCTTAAATAGACTTTTTCAGATTATGAAAATCAAATCAGCAAACTAATTTTTTACAATTAGTTCATCAAAGTACATCTGACCACTAACATTAAATAACAACTGTTGTTGGAATCTTTATCCAGAGTAAAGCTGGTCTATTGGTAATGAGGTTTTCTTGGAGATAAGGAAATTAATAATGAACCTGAGACAAGGGAACTCTTATTCCTTTATACTCTTAAGCAAGAGATTTACAGAGCATCGATTACTTTATGATTAGGGGGATCTATAAAATACCAAAACATGACCTCAAAAGTACACAAATATGCACTAATAATTAACTAAATACAAAATTTATTACAAAAAGAAAAAAAAAACTTTTTATCACTTATTTAATGCATTTAAAAGACAAATAATAAATAACGGGCGTACCGCATTCAGATTACCTGCAATCTGGCTATAAACATACTAAATTAAAACTAGCAAAAAATAAGAAAATATTAATGTGAAAAATCTGAATCCAGGTAATTCATTTTCCATCTTTTTGTTTTTGATGTTTAAAGTATTAGTTAGGTAAACACAAGCACTAAACTTGAAAAAAATACAACAGTACTAAATTGGTTGTTCTTAAATCGAGTAACTAAACAACTATTCTAACATAGTGTGCTCTCTTAAACAAAAAAAGACAATAGAGAAAAGTTGAGATTTGCACCACCACCAAACACCCATTTTTTGTCAGCAGCCACTTTTGTTTTAGCAGCACACCCACAGTTTGCGTGAAACTGTGGGTGTGTGTGTGGAATCTCTCCTGACCTCTACCCAAATATCCTTACTATTGAATTGATGACTCTAGCAATTTTCTACTCCAGCTGTCCCACCCCAACCCACCCACAACATAAAATGAAAAAAAAAAAAAGAAAAGAAATCACGCTAAAAAATGCATTAGATAAAAAAACTTTTAAATGTATTGAAAATAAATCCTAATGAACCCAAATATTACCTGGAAAAAATGTAATTATTGATTATTTTTGATGAAATGTCATGGATCGTCCCAGAATGTGTAAAAATATGCATTTATATGACAAATAAAAATTCAGACTAAGTATGATTCGGTTTCAATTGCATAAGATTTCAATATACTATGAAATTCAAAAATAGGATTTTTCATGAAAATCTGAGCCTCTATTGTATCAAACTTTGTCATGTCAGCAAGAAAAGCTTGCAATTTTTACTAAATTGTGAAAATAGCTTTAACATTGTAAATACTTGTATATACATAATCTAAACATTTTCTGGACTTAAAACAATTTCACTCCTACGTTCAAAAATGACATAATTTTCTAAATTAAAACTTTGATAAACAGAAACAATTTAAATAAAAAAAATTTAATTTACTTTTACAGCTTTTTCTCGAGACAAATCTGCTGAGAATGTATCCTTGTCATTGAGAAGGAAATGGAGAACAACATCAACAGCATCTGTACCCGTAAAACAATTATCAATGTGGCGCATTTTGTATCTTCTCTTTTTCAGTTCAACTTTTGACTTAAGATGCTCAATCAGGTCATTCCATATTTTGGTGGCACGAAAAGGTCCTAAAAAAAAAAAGGGTTAATCATTAAGTTTAGCTTGAGGACCTTTAACTTCTATTAGCCATCTCTGTTTTTAGAGCTTTGGCTTAACAATTGGTTTATGGGGATGAAAAAAATTTGCAGTTGAGATAAATCTAGTTTAATAATCTGTTTAGGATGATAAAATAAATCTGTACTTATGCACATTTATCATAAATAATTAAGGAGTTATTCTCTTATAGAATCTTACAGCATGATATCACTCCTTGAGTAAATATAAATATCAGAAATGACATCTTATGAAACATAATTTAGAGAATGAAGGCATTTTTTTTTAAATAATTTTAAATTTCTAAAATATAATTATATTAATTACCAATGATAATGTTGAAAAATATGCTTCAAAATACAGTGGTTATTAACAGAACAAATGCAATCTGTGTATTTGTTGTGTGGAACACATTTTTTCATAAACACTTCAATATTAAATCATGTGATCAGTTTCGTGTGTCTGCGATAGCACTATTATTAAGGGGAAAAAAACTAGTCTCAATGGGCAGTTAAGGCAAGTGGTGTGTGTGAAGTCCCTGTAAGGATGAGTACTATAAGCCATGAAGGCTATGGTTTTTTTATTTATATGGTGCCCTTCTTTCATCTCCACCTAGCCCATGGAGGCACCATGAGTAAGAGATGGAATTTTTCATTCACCCCTAAATCAAAGGGCAAAGACCAGCTGTAATGGAATGCCCACTGATCATCTTTCTATGGACCCATTTTTATCAAGGTTTATGCCAATTTACTGAAACAAACAGCAAATTGTAGTATTACTCATGAAGTTCTCTTGAACACAAAAATCTGACCACATTAACCATTTGCAAAATATAAATTTTGATTATCATGTGAGATGTAGAGTATGTTATGTGAAATGTGTTTGTTTTGACAGTCAAGAAAAGCAGTCATGGGGGTGCTTTGCAAAATGTATATAGTGAGATGTACCACTGTATCTTCTTTGAAGTGTGTATGACTCAAAAGAAACCAACTATAATGTAACAAAAAATGCTGAGTACTTACATCCTCTATACAAACACCATTAATTGATTTAACTCTAAATATTTTGCATTAATGTCATTGAATATATTTAATTTGAATGCCTTGCCGCCCTTGCAAAGTTTTAATTAAATTTTTTATAAAATGTTACCTTTAATCCCTTTATTTTAATATCATTATATACAAAAGACCAAGGGCAGGGGAGTAAATGTAAACATTTTCATTGAATTTCAATTAAATAATGAACAAACTGGAATTTGCATAATTTGGTACAACTAAATATAAGACTAATAAGACTAAGTCTCTTAACTTGTCTTAAGTCCTAAGCTTAGGAGTCCTAAGTAAAATAAAAGAAATAAGAACGATGAAAAAGTGTAAAGTTGCTAGAATAATAATTTATCGATATAGGTTTTTTTTTTATATTTTCCTTCATGATTATTGTCTTTTTCATTGTCTAAATTCTAAAAGATGGTAAATTTTAACTTATAATACATTCAATGACATCTCATTTGTTGTACTGATACTTGGTTCATTATTAGAACATTATTTTGTTTTATATGATTAAACTGTTTTATTTACCAATCGGTCCTTTGGACTCTCTGAAAGGAATAGCTCTTTCAAATTGTCCTGGCTGAGGAGACTGGGCTACTGCAGAAAATAAACCACTTGCCATTTTCTTAGGTAATAATGCTGATTGTCACCATACAGGTTTTGTTTTGAATGAACCTCCTCGGCCCTTAATAGCTGGCCAGATTTTTTATTTTACATTCATAAATCCCTATCAATTAGTCTTAGAAACTATTTTATATTCTAATTTTAAAACTACTAATATCTGTCTTTATAAGGATTATTGTGTATAAAAAATAAGTATGATCGTTATAATAAATTGGTGTAATTTTTAAAATATTAAAAAAATAATCAATCAGCATACTGATTTTTTACTAGCTTAACTGTATACAGATACACCGGAAGTTTTCAACAGGGTTAAAGGAAAAACAAAATGTCAGCCTCTATAGTTCGATCTTGTGCTTTAGTACGAATGACATTGATGTCGATGTCAGTTAAAAAGTCTTCTCATTTTATAAGTATTGGTTAGTATGGCTGAATCTTACATGATTTGATTTAGCGGCATGAAATATGTGTAGAAATGTTAACGTGATTGAGTAAATTTTTTTCTCATTGCAAGGGCTGTAAAGCAATGTAAACACAACACAAATAAATCAGTGTGTCCGTCTGGGACATACCAGTCAAAGAGGGAACCCAAAAAATAAGTATAATATTAAGTCAAAGCCAAACAATTGACAGTAAACTTAGCCTGTCTTATCCTTTAATAATAATTCAGTATAACGTTTAGATTTTAGCCTCAAAACGTATTCAAATGAAATTGAATTGCACTATTTTAACCTAATAATACTGTATAATTATGACTATTTCTCTGCAGGCTTTAGTGCTTTTCATTTTCATTTCCCTGCTTTCATTTTACCTGGAATGTCAGGGTAAAAGTTGCTTTCTTCCTGAAATCCTAGGTCATGATAAACGAGTCTTATTTCTTTCAAAACTAAACTTATTTTAACTGAACAAACATAAAATAAAATAAAAATTTCTATTTTAGTCTATTATCAATTATGCAGTGGCAGCAAGAGCTGTAAATCTTTTTTGATTTATTAAATTATTAATCTGCAATCTCCATAATTAGTCAAAACAAATTAAGAAAAAAGATTTGGTTAAATTGAAACAAACCAGGCCCAGCCCTGCAGACTCCCATCGAATGACCTTTCCAAAACCCTCTGCAACTCTCTAAAGTGAAATGTATCTTACGTATGACATAAATTGTTCAGAATCTGACAAAACTTTCATTATGACTCAAGCTACTTCATCAAAACTAAAATTATCAGTAAGACCACCTCACTCTAAATATGAAAATTTTTCAATTTTATATGTTGAAGTTTTTCTTTTTTTAAGTTAGTTAAACAATGATTGTTTATGATAAACATGCTAGGGTTTTGGTCCCGGGATGACAGAATCCCAGTCGAATTTTAAGTCCTTAAACATTTACTTTTATATCTATTAGTCTATGTCTTAAATGTTCTTGTTTTCACTTTTAGCACCAGTAAGACATTATGATCAGTATAGAATGAAATATCTGCGAGAAATGTACAAGAGAAGGCTGGAAGTTGGTCCTGAAAAAGAAAGACGCAGATCTGAATGGATTAATTGGTAAAATAAATTGTACAACAAAACCTTTAAAAATATTTTGGCAGCTTTAAATTCTTCTCACTATTAGCCCCACTTTTTCTTTTCATTTGCATTATTTCTGTTTATATTTACAATGCATAGTTCTTTAAATCTTTTTTCAGTCTTATGGTTTCTCTTTTCTTGCAGGAATTACGACAGTGAAATATTTGCCTTTGGAAAACGTCTCGGGGAAGAGTTTAATGAAGTAACACTCAGACAGGCATTTATTCACAGGTCTTAATACAAGGATTGTATTCATTACTTGGCTAATTGCAATGATATTTAATCTTAATGAATTTTGTGATCTTAATTGTCCATTAATTACACACTTCGGTGGTTCTTGAACTTTTGCGATTCACAACACACTAAGAAACATGTTAGTTTTTCGCAAAATCTGTGTTAAGAAAGAAAATATATTAAAGTAATTAAAGGTTAATTAAATATATACATATATATATATATATATATTCTTGTTTAGTTATACCATTTTTTGGTGATCCACTAATATAACGTAAATACTAATTTTTTTGTTTTATTTTCATAATGTTTGTGTTTTTTTTTTATGTAATATGCACCCCCCCCCCCTTTTTTTTTTGTAGATCATATGTTGAAAAGGAAAAAAAGAAAAGAGAAGAACTTGGTCTAGACATAAAAGGTTTAACATTTAATTTAAATGACAACTCAGAGTTGGCAGAAAAAGGTAAGAAATTCAATGGTCGCTCGTTTTTCCCCCAATGAGCACTCATCCCATTACATGTATATTTATCATATTTAGTTTCAACCTAGTGTATGGTGTTAGTTGAAGGCTTTTATTTCATCTCTGGGTATTTTATTTTGGATACTCATTGTGGAATTTATTAAATAGAACGCTGAAACATTTCAATCCACCCCCTCCATCCGCTTATTTAAAAAAAAAAACTCATTAAGTTGTTTTTTTTTGTATTGTTACAGGTGGGGAATTATTAAGTAGCTACATCAAAGTGTATTTGAGAAACATGTATCCTTACTTCTTTGAGGAAGGCATCTGGTAAATGTACAGCGTTTTAGACTTATTTCAGAATTAAAACTTGAGTTACTTTATGCGACTTCTGTAGTAACCTTTTTCTTATTTATCAACAGTGCTGTCCATGATTACTTAGTGTCAGAAAGTGTGCTGTCACATATTGCTAAACATATCGGCTGTGGAGATTTAATCCTTTCTGAAGTAGGTAGTAAAATTACCAGGTTTTGTTTTTACCTCATAATGCGCCATGTTGATTGAGAAGCAGGAGTAGATAGTGCTGTATGTTAAAACTCCAGATGAATTATAGATCCAATATACTTAGTTTTAAACTATCATTTATTTTTAACTGAATGTAAAAAAATAATCTGATATGATCCCATATCAAATCTTTTAAACTTCATTGCGATGTTAAATTATTTCTGTATGTTAAGTTCATTTTGCATGAAGATAATACTGCTAATTATTTTTTTTTCTATCTTTTAGGATTTCCCTGTTTTACCCTCAACACTAAGCCATACATTCAAAGCTGTGGTTGGTGCTTTATCTAAGGACCAGGTAATCTTGATCTTGACTATTTATATGGGTAATCTAGATGTGTAAAGTTTTCATTGGTTGACTTTAGGGACCTGTGTTCAATCTTTTGTGAGAGCCAGGCAAATTTTCCCAGGTCCTGGAAAAAGTTGGTTGCAAGTCCACCTAGCTTTAAATTGGTACCTATGTTCAGTTTGGGCTGGGCGTTGTGCCAACCACACAATCCCTTCATGTGCTGTGGATACAGAAACATTAATTAGACATAAATTTGAAGAGTTGGATAAATTTTACTTTATTTCTAAACTTAAGTATAGATTTTTTTTCTTTCAACCTAAATTAATGACATTTATTGCTGAAAATCGTAGTATTGTTTAATTTTAGTCTCTAATCTGAATTTTTATATAATTTTTTTTATATTAAATACATAATAGACTGAAATTAAATAACACCATTGCATTAAAATTTGCTTTATTCAAATTTACACAGAGAACTATTTATAAATTTATAGTTAAATTGAATTGGAAATAATTTAATTCCGTTCATCGTTAGGGTCAGGAACAAGCTGAGAGATTGGTCAGGGACTTTGTTCTACCTCAACTCGTTAGTAAAGACATCAATGAACTGTGGGAAGTTGTGAACCCCATGGGGTTGCTGACAGCTGTGTTATCTTTAGTAGGGAAAGGTCTTCCAGAACCCAGGTGAGAAAAATTATAAAAACATGCTCAGACTTCTACAATTTTGTTGATATTATTTAGTAATACAAGGGCATGTTATGCTATTAATTTTACCTATTATTTTAACTGTTTGTCTGTTGATGTTGTTGTTGTTTTTTACATTAAAATGTTGCTATAACAAAATTTAGGGGAACTCTGAATTAATTCATAATACGGAAATTTTGTTATAGTAAATGGGGGGTGGGGGGGGGAGTTAGACGATGACAGTTTGCATCACAGTAATAACCACATTTCATTGCTGTGAGATCACACACATTAGGCACACATGCCACAATACACTATTTTGTAAGGATTTAGTTCATAAACTAACATCTATTAGAATTACCAAATCAATTACTTTTTACTAAAGTTTATAATGAGAAACAAGAAAAAAGTTAAATTTATAATAGGAAAGTTTGTGGATGGAGATTATCATGCCAAATTAAGACAAGTACAGGGCCTGTGTGAAACTATTTTTTACTCTAAATATAGACTATCCAAATTAGGTTCTTTAATGTGCAACAAAAAAAAATCAAAGTTTCATTCTTTAAAAACTAAATAATATAAAAATAAAATATTAAAAGAAAACTTTACAGAAAAAGCTTTTAGTAAAATGCACTAAAAAGAGAAATATAATTCCTTATCTTATAAATAATCCTTTCTAAAAAAAAAAAACTTGGGTGAATTGAGTTGATTGGACTTGATGTGTCTTAACATTAATTAATAAAAATCCATAAATAAATAATTAATCTATACATCTAAATGTTTGCCCAGGCTGATAGTTTTAATTACTTACAAATTTATTTATTGGGTGATCCAATTGTAACACACACACAAGTTTGTTTCTCTATCGCACTTTGCTGTGAGAAAAGTTAAAAAGACAACAAAGTCTAGGTTAACATTGATGTCAACAAAACACAAAAATGAATTTTCTCATTTAATATCTGTTTTTTTTTTTGTCTCATACAGATTGCTGTGGAAGTCTGGCTCTAAAACAATAATGTCGCTATACTGGGTCGGGATTTACAGTGATAAAAGACTCTTGGCCAAATGTAAGGCATCTTTTATTTTTATAAATGGTTTTTAATACACGTGTAATTTTAGAAGTTGGAATATATACACTTTACTTTTTATTTTTATGTGAGATTCAAGGGGGGAAATTTCAATGAGAAATATAATACATGTATATTGTTCATGTTAATATAAAACAATTTTACTAAATGATGAATGAAACCACTGCAGCAATCATAATACAGTGCATTTTCTCAAAATTTCGTTTATATTGGAAATCAGACGGGAGGTTAAAAAAATGAATTCATCTTTCAGCCTGTTTCTTAAACTATTCATCGGAAGTTGCATGTCATGAAGCGGACACAAGTTTTTTTGAGGCATTAAATTTCAGATTGTGGAGGGGGGGGGCATGGTTTTTATAAAGGCTTTTAGAAATTATATATTAGGACAACTATTAAAGTGTTATTTCTCAATTCATAAGGGTTAAATTTAGTTTCATGAAATATTAAATCTAGTACATGTATCTGTAGAGTACGAAGGATTGGTGCAGATATTCATAAATCTATTTTTATTAATCTTGAGTTTGCGCACCGCACTATGAATTATGTTTATGTGTAATATTTACTATGTGACGTAGTTTTTTCTAGTTGTCATATTAAGTTGCTTAGAGACAAGCTTGGTAGATTGAGTAAGTTGCTTTCTAGTTCTTGAACATATAAGATGTACTTTGTAGATTGAGTTACATATTAGATCCTATACGTGTAGGACAGATATTTTATTCAACTTTGAAGAAGTTATAAATTTGATTTAGACTAACCAGTGATGGTTTATTAGATACTTCTAAGATGTGCCTATGTCATATACCTTCGTATGAAACTTTATAATATTGTTAATGTCTACGTTCGATAATAAAATAATGAATCAGCAACATTGAATTGTGCATTGATTGGACTAGAGTTTGTGTGTGAAAAATTAAGTGACACGCTACCACAGTAACGCCTCCAGATTCAGTCAGACCCCCATAACATCAAGATATCTTACAACCTTCACAGTATCTATAAAAAAAATAACATCCCAGACATGGTTTAAGTAAATCTAGATGAATATTATTCCGTTTATTTACTTATTCATGTCTAGTAATTTTGTAAAGTAAGAAACATCTAAGATTTTTGTTTTTCAAATGTTTCCATTTCATAATGAAAAAAAAAATTTCATAAAAAAAAACAGAAATTTTTATTTTCAATGTTTTAACTTATTATTTCCAATCTTTTTTGTAATCTAACAGCCCCTGGAGAAACCTTACCCATTGCTGAAGAGATGGCAGCAAGAGAAGCTCTGAAAAAACTAATGAAAACAGAAGACAGCCGGTCACCTTTGATCCTGGGCAGGATGGCGGACAATTTAGCGCTGGATTATAAAAAAGTCAACATGAGAGCGGTGGATGTTTTAAAAAACTATTATAGCGAACCTAAGAAACAAAACTCTGCATCTTCCTGAGATTAAGGGGAGAGAATAGTGTTTTGTTTGTGTTTCATTTTTTTTATTTGCTGGTTTCTTTTCTGTAAGTAGGTCAATGAATGAGTAAATGGCTGATGTGTTGTGTAGAATATTTTTGTATCATGTGAATAAATCTTATACAATTTTAAATGAGCTTTGTGAGTATTTTTATTCATTAGCATTTTTGGTTTTATAGTTCAGTTGTTTGGGTTTTTTTTTTTCAATAATTATAAAATATTAGAAAAAAAGTGTACAACTCGACCGATATATTAATATGAATGTATGTTTAAATATTTCTGTTCAACACATCTGTTACCATGTTTATTTCTAAAATGGCCAGTGAAATTTAAGTGGGAAAAAAAGGACCATCGGTTTTCGAACTAACTAAAAAATAAATAAACACTGACATACTGTGAGTTTACCCTGTCTGTATTTTAAACATGGGGTTTGTATTAATAAAAAAAAATTGATTTAATGTCTTCATGGAGAATACACGTATATACAGTTAGTTGTACCTTTTCTTCAACATACTTTTTCTTTCTTTAGTTGTGGGGAAACGAGACACTGGCAAGTTGTTTTTATTTAGTGGGTTGCATGTCGCAAAAGTCTGAGAACCGTTGATCTTAATAAAAATGTTCTGTTATTGGCTTCTTGTGAATGGACATTTTTTAATGTCATTTAAAACATCTATTATAGTCTGTAACAAAATGATGTTACTGAAAGATTGTAAAAAAAAAAAATCATGCACTTTTTTTTTCTTGGTGGGGCCTACTCACAGAATATAGGCGATATACTGTGGGCCCCCCCCACACACACACTACCAATTTTATCTTAGTAGGTCACACTAGACCTGTTATTGGTTTATGTGCACATTTTATTTTAGGTCTACTGGGGTACTCGGCAAAGGTACCCGTACGTGTGCCTATAGGGGGAGATTTAAGAAGAATGTGTACTTGATGGTGGGGGGGGGCCCTAGTCGGGTAACTTAGTTGATCACTCTACTGGCCGACTATACAGCAGGCTATTTTATAAAAATCCAATTGCTATTTATGCGCTATACATATTGCCAGTGTTTCTTTATTTCATTCCAAACCAAAAAAAGAAAGCTTTGTCTCTCCAGTCTTCTCAGCCCAGGTCATTAAAATGTACACCCCTTACTGTCTGTAAAGTGGTATTTTCAAACTCCCTATCCCACTTGCCACCACCCCCTTCCAACACTCCCCAGTCCAAATCGCAATGACCCTCGCCTGAATTTTTGCCATCATTCACTTAGACTCTTAGAGCAACAAAGTTTGAACTTTGACCTCTTAGATAAGCCGATTAATGCAATCTCTCCGTGAATGACCTGGGAGCGTGAAAAGCATTGGACAAAATGGACGCCGCTTCCCCCCCCCCTTAAAAAAAAGGTCGTGAAAGTGACTGCTAGACACGATTCCCTACTGTGGCCTAATTGGAGGGGGGGGGGGTCCATTCTTTAGCGCCCCTTTAATATTATTGTGGGCGGCACCTTCACAACTTCAGTAAATTAGTTATTTTACGGGGAGTGGACTGGACGAAGATTATAATATATATAAATATATATATATATATATATATATATATATATATAATGTACATACATTAGCAGGAGTGCCCAAAATGCGGCTCTCAGAGCCAACATGCGGCTCTTAGTTGAGTTTAGTGCGGCTTCCAACAATTTAAGCCAATTTTTTTTTTTTAAATTAAATCTTAATAAATTTACTTATGTGGCGGCTCGTTGAAGTATTTTACTATTACTTGGCCTAAATATAATCCGGAATGCTGCTATCGTCAGCCTAATCAATGTCCATCGCTGGTTATGTAGGTCAACATTGAATCTTAAGGTCTAATGGCGCCCCGTCATAGAGAGTAATCACTGTACACTCGTAGGCAGTGGCGCAACCAGCAAAAAATGCTTGGGGGGGGGCGGCTCACATATAGAAAAAGACAGTTTGACAATCTATTTAATAACTTTATATAGCAAAATATGTATTGATGATTTGGTCTGTGACAATCGCTCACTTGGACAATTTCTTTGGAAGCCCCAAAGAAAGTGGGGGGGGGGGGACCCTAAGCTATAGCTTGTACGTAAATCCTGCACTGCACGGTGCTTACAGTACTTTTGTGTGTATAGGAACCTAATGATATTTATTTTTCCAGATGAAAGTAGAAAAGCACTACTAGTAGGCCATTATGTATAGAAATACATGTATATTCTTTATTCATTTATTTTTCTGCAAAATTTAAGAGAAATGAGCCAGAGGAGCTCCATTAACATTGCCAGGGCCCCCATAATTCCTAGCTGCGGTCTGGAACGACCCTGGTTGTGACAGCATATTTTAGTAGGACACGCGAGCAAGCGGCCAGGTGGGGTTTGGGGGGGGGGATGGAGAGAGAGAGAGAAAGAGCATACGTTAATTATACTCTGATCTTAGACCAGTTGGCACAGGGCGTCATGTTGGACAGTCGACGATAACCGGTAACACTTAAAAACTTTTAAGGGGTGGCGGCGCCCCCCCCCCCTTGAATTTCCAGTCTGCCCCCCCCCCCCCCCATAAAATTTTAACTTTGTTTAACTTTTTTAACTTTGTAATTCATTTTAGTTTATATTTTCATTTTCGTAATTCATTTGATTTATTTCTTAAATTTAATATTTGAAAAAAATTATAATTAATTTACATTTTACAGTAATCACATTATTGAGAGCTGTTGTGGCATATTTTAAAACTAGTTACAAGTACCCGGCTTTGCCCGGGTTTAAAATAAGGTTTTCTGTTTGTTTAAGAAGCGTAATTTGACGTTTAATTAAGATTTAAAATAAGACGCGTAAAATAGGGTTTATTTGCATGCAATAAAAGGGTACATTTATCTTAAAGCAGTGTGATACACAACATTTTTGGCAGTTTCTCTCTCTCTCTCCCTCTCTCTCTCTCTCTCTCTCTCTCTCTCTCTCTCTTTCCCTCTCCCTGCTTCTTTCCCTCCCTCCGTCCCTCTCTCTCTCCCCCCTCTCTCTTTCTCCCACTTATTCCTATAAGCTCCCACATATTCCCATAAGCTCCTACATATTCCCATAAGCTCCTAAATATTCCCATTAGCTCCCACATATTCCCATAAGCTCCTAATATTCCCATAAGCTCCTACATATTCCCATAAGCACCTAAAATTCCCATAAGCTCCTAATATTCCCATAAACTCCTACATATTCCCATCAGCACCTAAAATTCCCATAAGCTCCTACTTATTCCCATAAGCTCCTACATATTCCCATAAGCTCCTACATATTTCCATAAAATCCCACATATTCACATAACCTCCTACATCCCATAAGCACCTAACATTCCCATAAGTTCCTACATATTCCCATAAGCTCCGACATATTCCCATAAGCTCCTACATATTCCCATAAGCTCCTAATTATTCACATAAGCTCCCACATATTCACATAAGCTTCTAATATTCCGATAAGATCCTACATATTCCCATAAGCACCTAATATTCCCATAAATTCCTACATATTTCCATAAGCTCATACATTTTCCAATAAGCTCAAAAATATTCACATTAGCTCTCACATATTCCCATAGGCTCCTTATACTCCCATAAGCTCCTACATATTCCCATAAGCTCCGATATATTCCCATATGCTCCCAAATATTCCCATAAGCTCCCACATATTCCCATAAGCTCTTAATATTCCCATAAGCTCCCACATATTCCCGTAAGCTCCTAATATTCCCATAAGCTCCTTAAATTCCTATAAGCTCCTACATAATCCCATAAGCTCCTACATGTTCCCATAAGCTCCTACATATTTCCATAAGCTCCCAGATATTCCCATAAGCTCCCAGATATTCTCATAAGCTCCCAGATATTCCCATTCTCTATCTCTCTCTCTCTCTCTCTCTCTATCTCTCTCTCTTTCCTTATATCTCTTTTTCGATAATTGACATAGAGTTGAATCTACTTATGCTTGGCAGTTGATCATTGTATTGCAGAAAATTGAAACGAAGCTTATATACCGCAAAAATTTGATCTAACGGGTTGAAAATAAACAAAAAGTTTATAGTCCCATTCGCCAAATACTAAACCGGAGTAGAATCGATTGGCACATATTCCCATAAGCTCCACATATTCCCATAAGCTCGTAATATTCCCATAAGCTCGTAATATTCCCATAAGCACCTAAATATCCCATACGCTCCTATTGATTCCCATAAGCTCCCACGTATTCCCATCAGCTCCCACATAATCCCATAAGCTCCTACATATTCCCATAAGCTCCGAAATTTTCCCATAAGCTCCTATTTTTCCCATAAGCTCCCACTTATTCCCATAAGCTCATATATATTCCCATAAGCTCCCACATATTCCCATAAGCTCATACATATTCCCATAAGCTCCCACATATTCCCATAAGCTCATACATATTGCCATAAGCTACCAAAATCCCCATAAGCTCCCACATATTTCCATAAGCTCCTAATATTCCCATAAGCGCCTACATATTCCCATAAGCACCTTATATTCCCATAAGCTCCTACTTATTCCCATAAGCTCCCACTTATTCCCATAAGCTCCCACATATTCCCATCAGCTCCTACACATTCCCATAAGCTCCTACATATTCCCAAATCCCCATATGCTACGTCATATTGCCATAAGCTAACACATATTCCCATCAGCTCCTAGATATTCCCATAAACTCCCAAATATTCCCATTCTTTCTCTTTCACCTTATTTCGCTCTCTCTCTCTCTCTCTCTCTCTCTCTCTCTCTCTCTCTGTGTGTGTGTGTGTGTCTGTATTAATATATATATATATAAATATATATATATATATAGATTTATATTTATATAGATTTATTTATTTATATCTCGCATATTCCCATAAGCACCCGCATATTCCCATGAGTTCCCATATATACCAATTCTCTCTCTCTCTCTCTCTCTTTCCATATCTCTCTTTTTCGATAATTAAAACGAAGCTTATAGTCTTTTTTCAAAAGTTGAAAAACAGGAGTAGAATTTACTGATGCGTAAAAATTTGACGTTGTGTGGTTGAAAATAAACACAAAGCTTATAGTCCCATTCGCCAAATAATAAACCGGAGTAGAATCAATTAGCACATATTCCCATAAGATCCCACTAATTACCATAAGCTCCCACATATTCCCATAAGCTCCTACATATTCCCATAAGCACCTAAAATTCCCATAAGCTCCTACTTATTACCATAAACTCCTACTTATTCCCATAAGTTCCCACTTATTCCCATAAGCCAATACATATTCCCATAAGTTCTCAAAAATTCTCATAAGCTCCCACATATTCCCATAAGCTCTAACATATTCCCATAAGCTTCTACATATTCCCATAAGCTCCCACATATTACCATAAGCTCATACATAATCCCATAAGCTCTCAAAATCCCCATAAGCTCCTACTTATTCCCATAAGCTCCTACATATTCCCATAAGCGCCTACATATTCCCATAAGCTCCCACATATTCACATAACCTCCTATATATTCCCAAAAGCACCTAATAATCCCATAAGCTCCTACATATTCCCATAAGCTCCTACTTATTCAATTAAGCTCCTACATATTCACATAAGCGCCCACATATTCACATAAACTACTAATATTCCCATAAGATCCTACATAATCCCATAAGCACCTAATATTCCCAATAAACTCCTAAATATTTCCATAAGCTCCTACATATTTTAATAAGCTCCCAAATATTTATATTAGCTCTCACATATTCCCATAAGCTCCTACTTATTCAATTAAGCTCCTACATATTCACATAAGCGCCCACATATTCACATAAACTACTAATATTCCCATAAGCTCCTACATAGTCCCATAAGCACCTAATATTCCCAATAAACTCCTAAATATTTCCATAAGCTCCTACATATTTTATTAAGCTCCCAAATATTCATATTAGCTCTCACATATTCCCATAAGCTTCTTTTACTCCCATAAGCTCCTACATATTCCCATAAGCTCCGACATATTCCCATATGCTCCCAAATAATCCCATAAGATCCCACATATTCCCATAAGCTCCTAATATTCCCATATGCTCCCACATATTTCCATAAGTTCCAAATATTCCCATAAGCTCCTACATATTCCCATAAGCTCCTACATATTCCCATAAGCTCATAATACTCCTATAAGCTCCTACAAATTCCCATGAGCTCCTACATATTCCCGTAAGTTCCTAATATTCCCATAAGCTCCTACATATCCCCATAAGCTCCCAGATATTCCCATAAGCTCCCAGATATTCCCATAAGCTCCCAGATATTCCCATTTTTTCTCTCTCTCACTCTCTCTCTCTCTCTCTTTCCTTATATCTCATTTTCGATAATCGACATAGAGTTGAATCTACATATGCTTGACAGTTGATCATTGTATTACAGAAAATTGAAACGACGCTTATAGACCGTTTCAAAAATTGAAAAACAGGAGTAGAATTTACTGATGTGTAAAAATTTGACCTTACGGGATTGAAAATAAACAAAGTGTTTATAGTCCCATTCGCATAATACTAAACCGGAGTACAATCAATTGGCACATGTTCCCATAAGCTCCCACATATTCCAGTATGCTGTTACATATTCCCAAAAGCTCATAATATTCCCATAAGCTCCCAAAATCCCCAAAAGCTCCCACATATTCCCATGAGCTCCTAATATTCCCATAAGCTCCTACATATTCCCATAAGCACCTAATATTCCCATAAGCTCCTACTTATTGCCATAAGCTCCCACTTATTCCCATAAGCACCCACATATTCCCATAAGCTCATACATATTGCCAGAAGCTCCTAGATATTGCCATAATCTAATTTTCCCATAAGCTCCTACTTATTCCCATAAGCTCCTACATATTCCAATGAGCTCCTACATATTCTCATGAGCTCATACATATTCCCATAAGCTCCCACATATTCCCATAAGCTCATACATATTTCTATAAGCTACCAAAATGCCAATAAGCTCCCACATATTCCCATAAGCTCCTAATATTCCCATAAACTCCTACATATTCCCATAAGCACTTAATATTCCCGTAAGCTCCTACTTATTCCCATAAGCTCCCACATATTCCCATAAGCTCATGCATATTCCCATAAGCTCTCAAAAATTCCCATTAGCTCCCACATATTCCCATAAGCTCCCAAATATTCCCATAAGTTCCTACTTATTCCCATAAGTATCTAATATTCCCATAAGCTCCTACTTATTCCCATAAGCTCCTACAAATTCCCATAACCCCCAACATATTCACATAAGCTCCCACACATTGACATAAGCTTCTAATATTCCTATTAGATCCTACATATTTCCATAAGAACCTAATATTCCCATAAACTCCCACATATTTCCATAATCTCCTAATATTACAATAAGCTCCCAAATATTCACATTATCTCTCTCATATTCCCATAAGCTCTGTATACTCCCATAAGCTCCAACATATTCCCATAAAATCCGACATATTCCCATATGCTCCCAAATATTCCCATAAGCTCCCACAAATTCCAATAAGCTCTTAATATTCCCATAAGTCCCTACATATTCCCAAAAACTCCTAATATTCCCATAAGCTCCTACATATTCCCATAAGCTCCTAAAATTCCCAAAAGCTTCTACATATTTCCATAAGCTCCTACATATTCACATAAGCTCCTAATATTCCCAAAATCTCCTAATGTTCCCCTAAGCTTGTACATATTCCCATAAACTCCCAAATATTCCCATTCTCTCTCATTTTCTCCTTATTTCGCTCTCTCTCTCTCTCTCTCTATCTCTTTCTCTCTCTCTCTCTCTCTCTCTCTCTCTCTCTCTCTCTCTCTCTCTCTTAAAGTCAGTTTCAAATATTGAACAATAGGAGTAGAATTTACTGATGCGTAAATATTTGACCTTACGTGGTTGAAAATAAACAAAGCCTATAGTGCCATTCGCAAATACTAAACTGGAGTAGAATCAATTGGCAATTATTCCGATAAGCTCCCACCTATTCCCATAAGCTCCTACATATTCCCATAAGCTCCTAATTTTCCCATAAGTTCCCACTTATTCCCATAAGCTCATACATATTCCCATAAGCTCCAACATATTCCCATAAGCTCCTACTAATTCCCATAAGCTCCTACTTATTCCCATACGCTCCTACTTATTCCCATAAGCTCCCACATATTCCCATAAGCTCCAACATATTCCCATAAGCTCCTACTAATTCCCATTAGCTCCCACATATTCCCATAAGCTCCCAAATATTCCCATCAGTTCCTACTTATTCCCATAAGTACCTAATATTCCCATAAGCTCCTACTTAATCCCATAAGCTCCTACATATTCCCATAGCCTCCAACATATTCACATAAGCTCCCACATATTCACATAAGCTCCTAATATTCCTATTAGATTCTACATATTCCCATAAGAACCTAATATTCCCATAAACTCCTACATATTTCCATAAGCTCCTACATATTACAATAAGCTCTCAAATATTCACATTATCTCTCTCATATTCCCATGAGCTCTGTAT
Organism: Bulinus truncatus; assembly: GCA_021962125.1. NCBI lineage: Eukaryota > Metazoa > Mollusca > Gastropoda > Planorbidae > Bulinus > Bulinus truncatus. The sequence continues at coordinate 1,783,241 of JAGDYQ010000054.1, read as the reverse complement.
ACTCCCATAAGCTCCTAATATTCCCATAAGATCCGACATATTCCCATATGCTCCCAAATATTCACATAAGCTCACGCAAATTCCAATAAGCTCCTAATATTCCCATAAGCTCCAACATATTCCCATATGCTCCTAATATTCCCCTAAGCTCCTACATATTCCCATAAGCTCCTAAAATTCCCAAAAGCTTCTACATATTCCCATAAGCTCCTACATATTCACATAAGCTCCTAATATTCCCAAAAGCTCCTACATGTTCCCCTAAGCTTGTACATATTCCCATAAACTCCCAAATATTCCCATTCTCTCTCATTTTTTCCTTATTTCGCTCTCTCTCTTTGTATCTCTCTCTTTCTCTCTCTCTCTCTCTCTCTCTTAAAGTCAGTTACAAATATTGAACAATAGGAATAGAATTTACTGATGCGTAAATATTTGACCATACGTGGTTGAAAATAAACAAAGCCTATAGTGCCATTCGCAAATACTAAACTGGAGTAGAATCAATTGGCAATTATTCCGATAAGCTCCCACCTATTCCCATAAGCTCCTACATATTGCCATAATCTCCTTATTTTCCCATAAGCTCCTACTTATTCCCATAAGCTCCTACATATTCCAATAAGCTCCTACATATTCCCATAAGCTCATACATATTCCCATAAGCTACATAAATCCCAATAAGCTCCCACATATTCCCATAAGCTCCTAATATTCCCAAAAGCTTCTACATATTCCCATAAGCACCTAATATTCCCATAAGCTCCTACTTATTCCCATAAGCCCCCACATATTCCCATAAGCTCATACATATTCCCATAAGCTCTCAAAAATTCCCATTAGCTCCCACATATTCCCATAAGCTCCCAAATATTCCCATAAGTTCCTACTTATTCCCATAATTACCTATATTCCCATAAGCTCCTACTTAATCCCATAAGCTCCTACATATTCCCATAACCTCCAACATATTCACATAAGCTCCCACATATTCACATAAGCTCCTAATATTCCTATTAGATCCTACATATTCCCGTAAGAACCTAATATTCCCATAAACTCCTACATATTTCCATAAGCTCCTACATATTACAATAAGCTCCCAAATATTCACATTATCTCTCTCATATTCCCATAAGCTCATACATAATCCCATAAGCTCTCTAAGTCCCCATTAGCTCCCACATATTCCCATAAGCTCCTAATATTCCTATAAGCTCCTACTTATTCCCATAAGCTTCTACATATTCCCATAAGCTCCTACATAATCCCATAAGCTCCCACAAATTCACATAACCTCCTACATATTCTCATAAGCTCCCACATATTCACATGAACTCCTAATATTCCCATAAGGTCCTACATATTCCCATAAGCAACTAATATTCCCATAAGCTCCTAAATATTTTCATAAGCTCCTACATATTTTATTAAGCTCCCAAATATTCACATAAGCTCTCACATATTCCCATAAGCTCCTTTTACTCCCATAAGCTCCGACATATTCCCATAAGCTCCCAAATATTCCCATAAGCTCCTAATATTCCCATATGCTCCCACATATTCCCATAAGCTCCAAATATTCCCATAAGCTCCTACATATTCCTATAAGCTCATAATATTCCCATATGCTCCAACATATTTCCATAAACTCCAAATATTCCCATAAGCTCCTACATATTCCCATAAGCTCTTACATATTCCCATAAGCTCATAATATTCCTATAAGCTCCTACAAATTCCCATAAGCTCCTACATATTCCCATAAGCTCCTACATATCCCCATAAGCTCCCAGATATTCCCACTCTCTCTCTCTCTCTCACTCTCTCTCTCTCTTTCCTAATATCTCTTTTTCGATAATTGACATAGAGTTGAATCTATTTATGCTTGACAGTTGATCATTGTATTGCAGAAAATTGAAACGAAGCTTATAGACCGTTTCAAAAATTGAAAAACAGGAGTAGAATTTACTAATGCGTAAAGATTTGACCTTGCCTGGTTGAAAATAAACACAAAGCTTTTAGTCCCGTTCGCCAAATACTAAACCGGAGTAGAATCAATTGGCACATATTCCCATAAGCTCCCACTTATTCCCATAAGCTCCTAATATTGCCATAAGCTCCTACATATTCCTGTCACAGACTGTATTGAAAGACAATCTCCCGTGTAGAAACGAACCCCCACCCTCTTAACTTTTCACCCTTTATACCACCCCCCCCCCAAATAATGGCCGTGTCATAGAACACGGGAAAACGCCATTCCTGTATTCCCCCCAGTCCACCTGCTGGCACTCCGAATTTATTGTCTATTGTGTCCTGTTCCCCCCTCCCCCGTCCATCTCCTGGCGCTCTGAATTTAATGTCTATTGTCCACCAACGGCCAAGTGAATCTCTGGACGTAACTGATCGTTTGATTACGCATCCTACCTGATCGTATCCGGTCATTTATGAGGTAACCAGTCCGGTCGCTCGGGAGTTGAATGAATTCTATAGAACCCACACCTTTGTTTAACCCCTGACCTGGATTGATGTGGGAAAGAAAGGGGAAGAATGAGCCCAAACGTATATAAGGAGGAGATATTTTCCAATCGAGGTTCATTCCCTTGCGGGAGACCATACGGTTCATTCCCCACGCGGGGTCCTTCACGTACGGGTCTGTTCTATACTCCCGATTGTAAACAGCTCTTTTTAGAGCTATATTTTTATACGCATGTTTACAAGATTGTAACGTAGCAGACAGCTAAAGCTCCTTTCAGAGCTATATATATACATATATACATCTACGTTGAATAAAGTCAGTGTTTGTTATTATATTTGCACCCGACTTGAGTTTCTGCATCTGTTCGTCACGTGGCTGTACATAAATATAAATTATTGACCTCACGCATTCGGCTCAGTTTCTAGATTACCTCACAGACAACGGCCATCACAATAGGCTACTTGCCAGCTTGTGACAATTCCCATAAGCACCTAATATTCCCATAAGCTCCTACTTATTCCCATAAGCTCCCACTTATTCCCATAAGCTCCCACATATTCCCATAAGCTCCTATATATTCCCATAAGCTCCTAATTTTCCCATGAGCTCTCACTTATTCCCATAAGCTTCTACATATTCCCATTAGCTCAAACATATTCACATAAGCTCCCACATGTTCACATAAGCTCCTACATATTCCAATAAGCTCCCAAATATTCACATTATCTCGAGGCGAGCAAGAGGATTAGGACTTCAAATCTAGTGTATTTCCGAAAAGGCATTAAATCTCCAAAGACTGATGATAGTCTTGATCAAATGCGAAAAATTCAAATGGAACTACACACCGTGAATAGATATAAAACAATTGCTTCTGATGTAAAAAGCAGAAAAGACATGATCGTACAATGTTGTTAATAAGTTTGAAAGACAAAATCTAAGTCCTGGAAACAACGATTTCACAGCGATGTTTAATGTAAGAGATGAAAAAGGAAAGTAGTTGTGCCGAAAAGACAGAAAGTTCTATGCACTTCAGATTTCAACAAAAGGAATAGTAAGCTATTGAAGATGATTCACTAAAGATTCAACCAAGAAAAATGAAATTACTTAAAGGGAAAGTGCCAGTCACAGAAAGCTTTACTGAAGCAAGTGTTGAATCAAGTGTCTTACCTAATTCGGATAAAGAATTAAAAAGTTAATTTTTCGGGGGGGGGGGGGGGTAGGTAAGAAAAAAAATTATAAAAAAAATTCTATTTAATATTTCCAAAAAAAAAAATTGGACGTTTGTTTGAAACACACTCATTAAAATTTGTGCAAAGTCTTCTTCTTCTTTGTTCTCGATATATGATTATGGAGGATTTCAAACGACCAGGCCTATAGTTATGATGAACTGCACGGTGGCATCCAGGTCCGTCTCGCTCCCATAAAGTTTTTGATTGAAGGAGGTCATCAGTGGCCAGAACCTGTTGCGAGCTGTGTCATGTAAAGGGCATGTTTGGAGAACATGTTCTGCATTCTCTGGAGACATCCCACATGGGCAGTCCTCACTGTTTCCAATGCCTAGCCTTCGGAACATGTGTTGTCTTAGTCTGTTGTGCCCAGTTCTGAGTCTTTGTGCAAAGTTATTTTATGATATCTACAATAGATTTAAAAAATTGGTTCTTTGAAAATTTTTGAAAATATGTCTTAAAATTACACTTTTTTACCCAAAAAAGTCACAAAATACATTTTTAAATAATTTTTTTTTATATTTTTTTTTTATTTCTTTGTTTATTAATTGGTATGTTGTATACATGTACCAAAAATGGATAGTGTAGCTTAAAAAATAAAAAAAATAGAAAAATACAACTAGCAGAAACCTTAAATGGCCCATGGACCACCTTAAGGGGGTAAAATTTGTCTTTCGGTCATATTTTGTCTTGCCCCCCCCCTTGAATTTTGGCTTGCCCCCCTTAAAATATTTCGTTCCGCCGCCGGTGACCAGTAACATGAATTACACTGGGCAACAGCCAAAAAATCGTCAGGGTTTTTTTCAACTGATTTAGACTAATTTTGGTGTTCTGAGTCCAAATATCAGATTGATTTCGCTCGGTCAGGTCAACTTCTTGAGATACAGCCATAGACCTACCTGACGAGCTATACGTATTCTAATATCAAGGGTTTTAAGTTCAATCATTTCTCTAAATTAGCTGCATAAAAATTAGCAGCAAAATAATCACAATTATAAAAACAGAGATAATTATATTTTATTTATAAATCATCAATCTGGATTTTCACTTGATTATTTAATGCATCAGCACTTGATTGGGCACAGCCTCCAGTACCCCGACCTTCCATCTGCCCGTCGTCCAGCTGCTCACTGCGAAGAAATTCCTGTACCAGCGTTCGGAAATCTTCCTGACAGCGACGATGAGGCCACCACTTTAGACGAGGGAGGAGATACAACAGAGGAGTATGAATTACAAGATGGTCCGCAGCCGTTCTCACAATGTGAGCTTAATGATCTGGTTCGGGATCTCAGCTTATCGAATAATTCCTCCAAGCTGTTGGCCTCCAGACACAAAGAGAAAAATCTACTTGGCAAGGACGCGCGTATCACTTTCTTCCGTAGACGGTATGAGAACTACATGGGCTACTTCTGCCAGGAGGAAGACCTTGTGTACTGCCGAGATCTCGCCGGTCTTCTTGATAAACTCGGTGGTCCTCAATACGATCCGAGAGATTGGCGACTCTTCATTGACAGCTGCAAGCGCTCTTTGAAGTGTGTACGTCTCCACAACGAGAGTCAGTTCGCCTCAATCCCTCTTGCGTACTTCACAACTCTTGAAGAGAAATTTGAAGCAGTGAAGTATGTGCTCGACAAAATCCAATATGAGCAGCACCAATGGATCATCTGCGTCGACTTGAAGATGGTGAACTTTCTACTTGGTCAGCAGTCCGGGTTCACGAAGTAACCATGTTTTATATGTATGTGGGACAGTCGCGACAGAACCCAGCACTATGTAAATAAAGAGTGGCCGGCGCGAGAGCAGTTAGTACCTGGGGCGAGAAACATCATAAACGAACCTCTTGTTGATCGGGAGAAGATATTGATCCCACCGCTACACATGAAGCTTGGGTTAATGAAACATTTTACGCGCGCTCTGGACAATGATGGGAGGTGCTTCAACTACGTGTGCCGAGCATTTCCTCAACTAACCATTGAGAAGCTGAAGGCCGGCATTTTCGACGGCCCACAGATACGGCAGCTCATAAAGGACACAGAGTTACAAAACTTCATGAACACGCTTGAGTGCGCCGCCTGAAAATCGTTTGAGCAGGTGGTGAACAACTTCCTGGAGAACACGAAGACAGCAAACCACGCCAGACTCATCAGCAGCATGATAGAGGACTTCCAAAAACTCGGGTGTTTTATGAGTATAAAGATGCACTTCCTGTTCTCACACACGGGTAAGTTTCCTGAAAACCTTGGGGCGATGAGCGATTAGCAGGGAGAAAAGTTCCATCAGGACATCCGCCAAACGGTATCATATACTGATACCAGCGGACATGGGCGTCGCTAGGAATTTCCCCGGGGGGGGCACACATTTTCCGGGGGGGGGGGCAAATAACAACTTTATGACATTTGTTTCACGTAACGCTCATTGTTATACTAATATTGTGATAATTATGTTTATCAAATTTGGTGGAGTAAATAAAAACTGAATGAATTTGAACACGTTGACTTTTATTTCTTGAGTAAAACAGAAAAAAATCGTCAGCTGATGATCCGCAAAAAATGTGTTTTTTTTTTTTTTGTTTTGTTTTTTTACAAAAAAAACGATTTTTTTAAATTTCTGTAGCAAAAAATCCTGACCTGATTGAGCAAAACCAAGGTCATTTTCGGACTCAGAGCATCAAAATTAGTTTAATTCAACTGGAAAACCCTGGACGATTTTCAAAAAAATATTATTTAGTTGCCCAGTGTTATGAGAGAAACCAGTACTAAGTTTAAGATGAGCTAACGACAAGTTGAATACCAAATCTAATTTAACATTATCCTCGCTTTACGGAATTAAAACCAAGAGCATTGTAGTCTAACATCAAGGATTATTCTGTTTCATTATCATGGATAATTATTAATCTGTTTCATTACGGTTTCTTCAAATGAGAGGCCAGAGGGAGACCAAAATAATAAATGCGCACCAATATGTGCATTACAGTAGAGTTAATGGACTTATACTGGTGCATCGATGAGGTTTGCGAGCTAATTAACATTCAAGCCCTTTTTTTTTCAGAATACATGCTGCATACACATTTTACTTCTTGTTATTTTTTTTTTCTGGGAATCTCTCTATGTCGTCACCGTAAATAAACCTTTGACCTCAATAAAAGTCATGGGTTCATGCACTTACGTGTAACACATTTTATTTATGTTTTTGTTGTAAGTTAAATTTGATTTTTTTTATTTAACTTGTTATCATTCATTCAATATTTTCTTGCAACTATATGCACCAATCCGATGCATTGGAGAGAATGCTGTGAAAGATTTTTGCAAATTTTTAAAACTACATGACTGTCCTGAACTAGCCTAGACTGCCTAGAATCACTTGCCTTCTTGACTCAAGGCTTGAGACACTTTAGTTATTATTACTAATTACTCTTATTGGCAATTATAGCCGCCTATGCTCCTCTTATCAATGCAAAAGTTACCAAGTGCATACAGTTATTAACTCAACTGTTGTTCATTTTCGGCCATTTTTTTAAGCTGATTTCAGGGTGTTTTGTAAAACTAGGCATTTTTCATTATGTTATAAGCTACCTAGTGAAGTTATACGTCGTTAAATTTGGAAATGAATAAGCTATTTAATGATATAAAACTTTTGATATAATAGAAATTTTTAATTTTGTAAAATTATAGTGTAAATGATTTTTTCAATTATTTTTTTTAACTAAAAATACAAATACTTCACAAACGGTAAGAATAAAAAAAAAAAGGGTATGAAGAATTTAAACAAAATCTTTATTATTTACATAAATATTATTCATTTGTACAACACATAAATAAATTTGGACGTAAAATTATGATAATTTTTTTTTATTCAACTTTAAATGATACTATAGAAATTGGAAAAAAAAATAAGGACTCATGCCTCTAGAGTGAAAAAAGACATATAATTTTCACACAATGTTAGACAAGACAAAATTGATCATTAAAATTTCTATATTATTATTATAAGTGACAGGAAACACATTTAAATGAATAAAAAAAATAAAGTTTTCCACCATTTATTTGTTTTTCTAAGGATATTATACTTATTTAAAAGTTGATCACTTTTGTCACCCCTTCCATATTAAAAAAATCACCAAATTTCACTTTTCCCAAGAAATCATGCTTAGTCACCAAACAGCCTGGCCTCAAATATGTGCAAAGCACTCCCTTTTTTGACATTTTGTCAAAAAAGGGAGCCACAGGGACAAAAATTGCTAGTGCATTATGTCTTTTTTCAAAATAAAACTTGGAATATTTTACCAAGTACCAAATTTTTACAAAAATAAAAAATCTATTTTTCTTTGCCACTGTATCCCAGGGTCGGCGTTGCACATATATAATAAAACATAAAAAAAAATTGACCAAAAGTAAAAATATAAAGAATTATAACGTCCAAAAAATTGTTGCTCACCGGTGGTCGAAAAGTCACTGCTACGATGGTTGAGAGTTAAAGTTTGATTACTTTGCAACGAGCGGCAGAGAGATCTTGAGTTGAAAATAAATATGTTATCAGAAGTGAAAAATCACCAACTCAACTGATTGAATTGATGGCTACATCAGTACATGTATTCAGGCAACTAATAAATTACTAGCTATCACTGACACTGCATATCTGTAGTCTAAAGTTAATAAACTAAAAGTGTATTTGTACTAAAATCCCATTATGATTTTTTATATTATTATTAAAAAAAACTTATCAATGAAAGTCTTCTTTTGAAGGAAAGTTTTCTATTTTTAATTAGTTTGATACTATAATTTATATTAAGTTTAACATTTCACATTTTTTTAGGGACCAGGGCTCAAGAAAGTCTTGGAAAGTTAATTAAAAATCTCTGCTACCAGTTTCTTCTAACTTCTAAATACACCGTTATTTCAAATCATGAGTTTACTTTCTCAAAATTCAAAATTAAACACACACGAAATTCTCTCGGAGCCGAAATGGACAAAGGTAAGTTTTCTACTTTATAATTTTTGTGTTAAAATGTGTTTTTTTATCTTCAAAGCAATGAAATTTAATGTTTATTATTATTATTATTATTATTATTTCTTTTTTTTTGTTTTAATTGTGCAAAGGATATATGAATATTATCAACTCAGTCCCATAAAATAAAGTAAATAAATCTTATTAATAATTTAATTTTCACAGTTAGATGAAGTGTTGAAGCCGCTCACTTTAACTGACGATGTTTTACAAAAAATCATGTCAGCTTTTCGTGAACAGATGCATCTTGCAAACAGCACAGATGAAAATGTTCGTAAAACATCGGATCACTTGATGATGAATACTTTTATAAGGATATTGCTAGATGGAACAGGTTAAATTATTTTTTTGCCATGTTATTTTTTTGGCTTATTAATGGTTTCTATGAAAAAAATCACAAATGCTTTATTCTGACGTCAAAATTGTTTCTCTCATTTTTATAAGAACAAGGTGACTTTCTTGGGCTTGACCTGGGTGGGACCAACTTCCGAGTGGTGCTGGTCAGATTCAAGGATGGTGTTGCCGACACAGTTACGCAGTATTACAATCTGACAGATGAAACACTCAGTGGGCCAGCTGCTGGAGTAAGTCTCTTGACATTTCGTAAAATAAAATTGTTGAAATAAAAAAACAACTTTCTATTCAGTGAATGAATCATATGCATGTTATTGATTTGATATAGGATTTGAAGTATTGTGTTGCACATACAATTATTAAATCACAATAATTCAAAATAATTATTTTAACAGTCTATTTTAGACGTTCGCAAGCTAATTTATAGTATGGTTTCCAGAAAATTTAATAATTTCTTAATTTAGAATATTTGCGCTTTATTTTAGCATTCATTTTATTTTATTTTTTTGTGGGTTGCAAAGACTGAACAGGTTTTTTTAGTTGGTGAAATTCACTTAAATAACCAAGGAGGTTGGGCAAGAAGCCTGCCATAGGTGCCTCTTTATAAAGTGTGTCATATTGATTGAGATTGTTCAAATTAGTTTTTTGAAAGAGGGAGACAAAATAGGTGACTGGGAAAAATTTCTGTGGAATTTATCACGTTTATTGATTTTTTTCCGATACAGATTAAAAAAAAGGAAAAAAATATTTTTCTGTCTAAATATTTAGGTTTTTGATTTTATTGCTGAAAGTATACAAGATTTCCTTGAGAAACAAGGCCTTGCACATTCAGAGAAAAAAATCCCACTAGGTATGTCTACTCTTTGAAATCTCTCAGTTTATCTGCGGGCCTGATGTATGTCTCTTAGATGCATTCAGGTTTAAAAAAAAATTTTTTTTGCATTACTCGGATTTAATTTAATTTAAACAATTTTCCTATTAGAAATAAATTGGATAACATACTGTAATTTATGTGAACAAAATTATTTAATCATGTATTTTATGTATTTGAATATTAAAAAAAAATATTTTATCAAAATTAAAATTAACTTAAATGCAAACAAAATCTTCAAACCATTTGTAAAATAAAATAAAATTTTGTATAAAGTTATCTACATGTTTTTTTTTTTTTTGCTTTTTAAGTTGTTCAGAAGATGTAAATTCTTTTCTTTATAACAATAATTATCTTTAGGGTCTAGTATTTCATATACTTTCTTTTAAAAGCTTAAAGCTAGGTTTATCACATTTTTTCTTAGCAGTAGTCAAAGCAATATCCATCAAAATTCAGAGACAGCTTGAAAAAATAGAAAAGCATTGCAACAATTACTTAGTCGTGATGACAAAAACCTAAATAAGATTTTACTGAATAAAAATCAATCCACTGTCAAAAGTATTGACACGGCCATATTTTTAAATTACCTTTCAAAGTAAAGTATAATTATTTTTTTTTTTTTTAATTTGGCAGGTTTTACTTTTTCATTTCCTTCAACGCAACTTGCCTTAAACAAAAGTATTCTACTTACATGGACGAAGACTTTCAAATGTCCAGATGGTGTGGGGGAAGATCCTGTTGCCATGCTTGAAGCCGCCATCCAGAGAAAAAATAAGGTGCAGATTTTTGTCTGTTACAAAACCCAAAACCATACGTTCAATACTGATACATCAAACATCTTCTGTACATTTTACTGCCTGTTATAAATGAAAAATGGTTTTTAAATTATTCCCCCCCCCCCCCCCCCCCCCAGGATTTACCGGTTGATGTTGTGGTTGTGATGAGCGACACTGTGAGCACCCTAATGGCTGGCAACTACCTGGATAAAAAGTGCAGAGTAGGACTTATTTTAGGTGACAGTATTGTGGGCTTTTGTTTGATGTGATAAATGTTGATAATTCATACAAAAATATGATTTGTTTAGTAATAATGTTGTCATACCTTTGACATTTACCTGTTTGTAAATTTACCTATTTATAAATTACTCAAACTTCAAAAGTCCCTGGTCCATCATCATTACGTGTCTCCACCCCCCCACCCCCCCCATTGTCGTATTATGCTCCTAATTTAATATATGAATGATGTGAGTAGTCTGGTCTCGTCAAATGTTAAACATATTAATAAAACAAACTCTGTATCACACATATTGTGGTGACAACTACTTATCAGAAAAACCCTCTCGTTAAAAAGAAAAAAATGGGAGTAGGTTGTAGTATTAAAATGTCTGTAATCCTTTCAAAAATTCATATATTTATCTATTTAGTTGCTTTATTTAAAAACTCATTGAAATTAATACATTTTGTAGGTACTGGCTGTAATGCAGCTTTCGTTGAAAATATTTCTGACATTGACAAATGGACTGGAGACAACGAGGACCCAAAACATGTCAGTAAATAATCTGTAACTTTAAAAAAGCAATAATTTTTCTCCCCCTTAAAAGTTTTGAAAAAAAAATACATTCCTTTAAGGAATAATATTTTAAATAAGCATTACTAGATAACAATGGACTTGTTGTCTATTCCGAAGCAAAAATGCAGATTTCTTTGGAAACTTTAATCCTTCTTTTTACATTAACAGATATTTCAAATTATATTTTCTGTTTGAATGATTTAAATTTTTTGCCCTGCTTTAAATATAATTTCCAAAAACAGTTTAGTAGAATGTTCTTATGTATGAGTTTTTTTTTTTTAAGTTCATTTTCGCCAGTTTTTCACAGCATTTCATTCTCATTATTTTTTTTATTTTATGTTTCACACTCAAAAATAAAAGTTAATGTAGCTGTAAGAGTCAGTGAGGATTTTTTTCTGGACAAAAGTAGTTTAGTTCACCTTTTTTTGGGGAATACAAAGGAATTAAATGATCAAGTTAAGGTGTGGGACCTTTTTTAAGATGGATACAATTTGGGTTTCTTCCAGACCCTAGAAAAATCATGTCCACTCATTTGGGTCCTGGACATTTTGAATCAATCAGACTTTGGAGCCCATAAATCACTCATTTGGGTCCTGGACATTTTGAATCAATCAGACTTTGGAGCCCATAAATCACTCATTTGGGTCCTGGACATTTTGAATCAATCAGACATTGGAGCCGATAAATCACTCATTTGGGTCCTGGACATTTTGAATCAATCAGACTTTGGAGCCCATAAATCACTGAGCCGACATTCATGAAAACAAAAAAAAAATGGCTGTAATCAGTTTTGAACATTTTAAACATTATAGGAAATAGAGAAGTTGTATGATGCTTTGTTAATCAGTTTATTAACTTACAAGTCCCTCATTCTAGCTCTGTTAATGTTGCACTTCTTTCTTGACATCAGGTGATAGTAAATGTCGAACTGGGGTCTACAGGAGACAATGGCTGCATGGACTTTTGCAGGAGTGAGTATGAAAAAGAGGTGGACAAGTACTCAAATCATCCAGGATCATTTACGTAAGAAGAAAATATTTTTTGTGTGGTATTGGATGCAATATTTTAGGAATAACATAGAATAAATTAAAATGATGAGTTAAAAAAATGAAAGATGAAAATATTTAATACATAATAGATGTGATGCTGTTCCAGAAATTAAGTACATTTAGTACATAATAGATGTGATGCTGTTCCAGAAATTAATTTTTAACCGTCAGTCTTATTGATCTGGCCTGCATTCTGCTCCTCTCCACTCATTTACATGTAATTTATTATTTTATATTAACACTCCATGCTTCTGCTCTTGGACTGGCCCTTCTGTCAAATTTAAGGACCAAATGTGACCAGTGGGTGAAAAAGCTTGACCATCCCAGCCACAGGCCAATCTTTACTGTTGTTTTTATCAAAATAAACCAGGCTTTCAATAATTCCTACACAGACAAAATAATTTCCTTCATGAAATTGATGATGTAAATTATGGCATGCTCCGATTTATGAATAAATACTTGTGTGGAGTTAATAATAGAAACAGACATAATTGTCCCAGAGCCACAAAAATCTGCCTGCATATTTAAAGTGTTGGAGGTGCTCAAAGAGGGTTGAGAGAGTCTAAGAATATTTTCCCCTACAACTCCATGGACTTTTTTTTATGTTTCTCATTTTTTTTTCTTCTTCAGGTTTGAGAAATCATTCTCTGGGATGTATCTTGGTGAGTTGATCCGTCTTGTGCTGGTTCGTCTCATAAAGGAGGGCGTTCTCTTTGTAGGGAAGGCAGAGACAGGGAAACTTTTCGATGGCAGGTGGAAATTCACTACCTCCCATGTGACTGATATCGAAAGGTGAGAAATGTTTTTATTTAACCCCTTTTTTGAAAATGCTTATAGTTTAACCTCAGAATACACAGCATTTTGGAAGTGAAAAGTTCCTTATCTTATATAAATGATCAATTTCTTAAGACATTTTTGAAAGTAAAATAAAAAATGTTTTACTTCAGTTAATAACTGCTTAAAAATTAAAAATAATAATACGAAAATTAGTTGCTTTTAAGTAATTTTATTATGAATTAACTTTCAGGAAATCATCATTGAAATTTTTCGTTAGTTTTTTTTAATCAACCAAATTACAGTGAATTTTTATTTAAAAACGATTTTCAGTGGATTTAAAAAGATATATTTTTTTTAAATACTGTAAATAAATGTTATGGTTTTATCTTTGCCATGTTTTCCAAGACTTTTTTTTTTTGTTTGTTCATTATTTGATATCATGAACAATTCTGTTAATTAATCCCGAACTTGAAAATAAAAAAAAATGTGACCTGCCAGATTGAAATATATGACCCACTGTTTTCTGTCATGCCAGCGAATTAGGCGATTCACAAGAGAAGACAAGGAATGTGTTAAAGAATTTTGACCTGGACATTGCTGCTACAGATGAGGATGTGGCAATAGTCAGGGAGGTGTGCCAGTTCATGTCACGTAGAGGTGCGCACATTATAGCAGCAGGTGAGTGCATCCTGGTTCTTTAAGATTAATTCACTACAGCATTTTTCTCTTCATCTTCATGTATCTCTTTAGCGGATATGGCTATTGGTCAGTCTTCTTGGGATGGGCCCATGAAGTCCCTGCCTCTTAATCAGCTGTCCTTCTTGCTATCTTGTGGTCTTCTGTTTCGATGGAGGCTAGAAGCATTGCCAGATCACCGATAAGACCAGAATAAAGCTGAAAATGTCATCATCTCTATAAATAATCTCCCACACTTTTGTAGGTTGCATGTCAGTGGCTTTCAAGATAAAGGTCTTCTTGCTGCATTCCTGGTTTATTCCTAGACTAGTGGGCTGAGTAAATAGTAAAAAGCAGATAGTCAGTGGACCAAACATTGAACATTTATGATAATTATGTTATTAGTTCTTTTTTTTTAAACTTTAATTATGCAAATTTTATTAAACGAAAATAATGCCTTTGTAATATCATGACTGGGATGGATGGCCGAGTGGTGTAGATACTTGATTGTCAACCTGAAAATCCTGGGTTCAATCCTCGGTAAGAACATTGGAATTTTCCCAGGTGTTATTTGGTGCAAAGTCGTCCCACAAGTCCACCCAGCTTTAAATGTGTTCCTGACAAGTTTGGGAAGTAAAGGCGGATGGGTGTAGTGCTAACCACACAATCCCACAATGCAGAGGTTATAGAAACCGATGAATTCTACACTTCTTCTGCCCCAATGGCCCGTGAGGGCTAAGGAAACTTTTTTAATTATCATGACTGGGTTTATTTGTAGTAAATTATTTACATGAATTTTTACAACAGGGAAATTTTTGTAAATTGTCATAAGAAAATAAATTGAATAAGTTGTATTCACTGGATAAAATTAAGTATCATTTAACTTAAACATGTGAAACACTGGGGAGAAGTATTATGTTGAAATTAGAGATAAAACTTGGTGTACCTCAACGGCAACTAATTTACCCATTTTTTTATTTTGTAGGCATGTCAGTACTAATCAACTACATCAGACTTCCTGAAGTGACGGTTGGCATTGATGGCTCCCTGTTTGAAAAACATCCAAAGTTCCATGACAGCATGATGGAAATATTTGAAAAATACAGTCCAGATACTAAAGTTAGTTCTTATGTTGCATTATACTTTAAAGAAAAAATGTTAAATTGTTTTTTTTTATACATTTTATTTACCATAAAAATGATGTCTTGTTTATTGTTGATTGTTTTAATTGTATATAAAATTATTCCTTTAAACCTTTGATTTTATAACAGTTTATACATAATAATTCATTTTTATATCATATAAATTTAACTAACATGTTCTTTTTTTTGAATAAAATTAGAAATTCTCCAGTGATTTTTCTTTATGATATCATCACTATGGTTTTATGAAATCATTCAAATCATAGATTAAATGGCTTCACATTTTCTGATCTTGTAATTTTTTTTATTACAACAAATAATGGTAATTTTATGATCATTCCTAGAATTCTGTAATAATATTAATAATAATACTGCATTGCCCAAAAGACAATAGCTATGAATTCTTTTAGAGTTAAATTAGTAAAATTGCACTGTGTAAAGTTTATTACTCTTCAAACAAGATTATTTGATGTTAAGATCTTATATTAAGAGCAACAGGCACTGGTCTATTTATTAAAATTGGCTACTTTGTTTGGTTACTTTTATTACGAAATTTTTTTTTTTATAAAATTAAGTAGGAATGCTTTTTATTTAATCCATTGATAGATAATTATATGGGCGAGGCGAAATCTGGGGAAATAAATTCTGCATGAAACAATCCACGTATTTCACTTTTTAAAAATGAACATTTGTTTTGCATATAGATATTATGAAAATATTTCTACCCTTTCATCTTAGGTTAAGATGATCTTGGCAAAAGACGGCAGTGGCCAGGGTGCAGCGTTCGCAGCAGTTTCAGCTCTGCGCCAGCTGGCTAGAGGAATCCGATGCTCATAGTGCGTTACAAATTTGCAGCCGCTTTGTTTAATTACAACACATAAATCAACATGTTGAGGTTTTTTCTGTGTATTTGCCCGTTGTGGTGTGTGCATTATCAGAGCCTGGACTGGCGTAAACGTATCACTAAAACAGCTTCCTGGTCAATAGAGAAAAACTGGCCACAGGCTAGACACCAACCTCATCTTAGTCAAATTTTTTTAAGAAAGGATATTCATTAAAGGCACTGTTTGATTAATAGTGTACTTAAACGTTTTTTTGAAAATTGTACTTTAACAAGATTTTCTCAGTAGTACATGTACTAGTTTTAATACTACAGTATTGATGCGTGTATGTGTATATTTATAAGTTAATTCCAAGAATAATACAAACATGCAATTTTAATTTGGACATTATTAAATAGTTAATAACTGTTCATCTTATTTTCTTCAAAATTAATTTTAAGATTTATAACTTTTGTTATTACTTGTTTGTTACAAGAATTAATATATTAGCTTCTAAATTTATTTATTTAAATAATTTATAACTGTTCATCTTATTTTCTTCAAAATTAATTTTAAGATTTATAACTTTTGTTATTACTTGTTTGTTACAAGAATTAATAAATTAGCTTCTAATTTATTTTTAAAAGCTGCCATAAATTATTTTTTATATTGTTTTGTTTTAATATGAAATTAATTAGCTCCTAAGTTTGTATATATCTGTGATTTGAAGTAATTAATAATTAAATATACTACGTCTTTTACTATTACTTTTATGAGGATATTTTTATTTATAATGTTTATTAGTCTTACCTTATAAACACCATTCATGTTATATTTTTATTAAAAGATTTGTGTCCTAGTTTTGTTTTAAAAAGATATATTCAGACAAATAATTATTTGAAAATAAAGTTATATTTTTAAAGAAATAATGATGTTGAAGCAAATATATTTTTTTATGTGTGATTTTGTGTCTTGTTTACATGTAAATGTAAATAAGTGCTGCCGACAGGCTGTATGAGGTGGTGATTTGATCTACGTTTTGGATTTTAATATAATTTCATCACCTCATAGCCTTATATCAGGCTTAGAAGACATCCTTTTTACAGAGGACTAAGGTTTCTGCATGCACCTACTAGGGGGCTCCATGGTCATTCCATGAAAATTATACATCTGAACTCCGTTAAGGGGTTCACATGAGTTTCAGAAGTTTGGGAACTTTTTGATTTACAGGGAATAAAAAACTTTATTGATAAGGAATGTTATCATTCGTAGCCAATATTTTGGATTATTTTCTAAAATTCATCACACAATATGAGGACAAGATTTTAAAATAGTGATTCATTTATTTAGTTTTTTTTTTTTAAATCTGGGGAGTTAATCTTTCAACACATTCATTACCATCAACCAATGCTATTTACATTTTATTAACAATTAAAAAAATATGAAACTGTGATAAAATTTATAATTTTTTTTCAATAAATTTGCAATAAAACTTTATTAATCTATAGACACATGTTTGTGTTAAAGTAATAAATATTGTTATTCTGAATGAATAAACTATAACATGACCCGTCATGGCTATACTCATTTAAATTTATGAATTTTAAACCGTTAATAACTTAATAAAATTGTCCGGAAAAAAAATACAGCATCTAGCAATGGGGAAAGAAATTTCAAAGAAAAAAAAATCAGTTATATTTATACCGCAAAGGGCCTATGGCTAACAATAAAAAAAATACATCAAAACTGAATTTTATTAATAAATAATAATTGCTAAATCGTATTATCGCATACGGTATTGTTATGTCGAGGTATGACACATGAGTAAAAAGGCGATGCTGAGTGAAGTATAATTATTTTTAAAAACAGTGTGTCATTTACTATTGACCAGTATTACATTATTGTATTTTTTAATGAGTGAGTAATTAGCAACACAATTAGTAGATCATTAGTTCATTTATTATTAGCATTTTTATTGGCATCTGGTAATTTTTTTTTTATTTCTCGTTTGGCCGTTTCAAAAGGCGCTGTGTAAAAAAAAAATCTGGATTCATTGGCAGCGCAGCGCAGCGACTGACGAGAGAGAGAGAACAGCAGACGTGAACTGCTGTGTCACACGACGAGAAGTGAATTTGCCCCCGCTGACACTACACTAAACTCGGATTAGGAAAAAGCGTTTTTGTTGTTGTTATTTTTTTTATCCCCCTTTCTTCTTTTTTTGTGTGTGTATATTTCGCCCTCTCTATCAGTCTCGATGAGTGTAGTGATAACGTGGGATAGTTCCTCGTCAGGATTTTGATTTTTATTGAACTTTATTGTTTCTCATGGATATTTATGTGAGTGGATATTTCTGCTGTAAGGTTTGTGTTATTTTCCGAGTGAGATCTCAATGATTTTTCCCCCCTTGATGATTTCTTTTAACTAGTGACCGATGGCCTCTGGGTCAAACAGCATCGTCGAAGACTGGCTCAGGTCTGTGGATTTAGTTCAGTACACCCAGTCGTTTCTGGATAATGGATACGACGACCTGGAAGTGTGCAAACAGATAGGCGAGGATGACTTGGATGCTATCGGGGTGCCCAAAGACGAGCACCGCGAGAAGCTCATGAGGGCCGTAAAGGTCCTGCGAGAGGAAGGCGGAGCGGCCGTGTACTTCACTCTGGAAGAGTGCGACACATGCCAGAGTGGGGACGAGACAGAGGTCGGGGAGGGCCACGACGACGACCCTTGCCCGTCGTCCGTATGCGGTGTCGTCGTCTCGGGGCACGTCAAGCAGGGCGGCGGTGCCGTCAGGCTCGATGCCTACGATATGGGCAAAACCACCCTGGTCACCTACCCTAAAGTCCAGCTGAAGCTGATACTCAGAGACAAACTAGTGGAAGATAATATTGACCTCGCCGGGCCCCCTTTTACTACTTCGGTGAGTACAATTATTATATTGTTTACTATTAATACACATATATTACACAACATTCCCATACATTCATAATAATAATAATAAAGCCAGCCTTTAGCCAACCTTCTCTGGTATAAGACACCTGGCGTAAACATAAACGAGAGCACCCCCTAATCCCCATTCCACCCCCCCTCTCTCTTTTGGTACACACACATATCACATCAGTTATCTTTGTCATACATTTGTCTTACGTACTCCTACCTTTTGCTATCGGAATTCCCCATATCTAACCCTGCACAACGAGTGTATGCAACGAGGATTGTTGTGACTCAGTACTATAACTTTTTTATTTTTTCTTCTCCGTTTAATCATGGCCCACTTGCATCAAAAGCCGAGCCCTGTAGCGAGTTGTTGTTTTTTTTATGTCTTATCTTGACTTATAAATGTCAATATATATTTACATGTATTTGTCTATGTTGATAATTTACGGGGTTGATTGTCGTTCACTCCAGTACTAATATTAGCACTCGTACTAATACTGTACATTCTTTAAACGGCAACACATAGCCAAACATAACCAGTTTTTTTATGTAGTCATGACATTAATTTGTCGTTAATGGTGTATTAGTTGTTCAAAGTAGAACATATTTTACACATAACACAAAATAAAGTATAGACAACATTTCATGACAATATACTTATAAATTATTTCGCGTTTTAAGATATTATAATAGAGTAATGGTAAACTGCTGATAACATTTTAAGATATTAATTTTTAAAGGGTTCTATTCTCAAGCCAATTATAACTCAACTGGCTTACTGCTTGTAACCTTGTATGGTTTGTTTTGTTTTTGAAAGTCAATAAATTGCGCCGTTTCATCTATTTTTTTTTCTCTTTAAAGACTGACTGTTAAAAAAAGTCTAAAAAACCTTTAAAACTGTTGTAGCACATACGGCCATATTTTTTTTAATCTTCTAATTTCTTTGTGAATTGGTTGGCATCGGAGAATTGTGGCAAGTGAGGCTAAGATGTCGGTGTATCAGTTCTTCTGTGTCGTGTGCTCTGGATGATAGGGGCGGAGTGGATGGAAAGTAGCACACACACTACCGCTACGGCAGATTTCATTGGCATTGTCTAGTCCGTGTTCGGCTTGGGAGCACGTTCTGTGCGTGTCTTTCACCCCACTTTCCACCATCCCTCACCCACACTTCGTCGCACCGCACGGTTATTGATCAACACCCCCCCCCCTCCTCATTAAAACTCCGTTTTGTGGCGCCAGCACCCGAGTCTCCCTTTTTTTTTTTGCCCTCCACCGCCTCTCGTCATTTGCTCTGATTGACGGGCGATCGTCCCGAGTTAGTTCGTACTTACATACAAGATTGATTTTTTAAACTTTCACATGGAATTACTCAAAAAAAAAAAAACATCAACACTTAGCTTGTACCCAGAGACGTTCTTATGGATGGGCAATCCAGGAGAGTTCACTTAGGGCTCCACAGGGGTGGGCACATTTTTTAAACCGCGATACACAGTGGGTTCTCAAATTTAACTCAAAAACCGGATCGTTGACATTTATGAACCAATATAAATTAATTATAACACTCTGATGCGAACGAGCGGAGGGGAGCGGAGCCCGAGCCGGACCAAACACCCTAACGAACCCTACTCGGCCAGCGGGCCGTAGTTTGCACTGACCGGCCTATGTCCTGGACTATTAAAGAGCCTTTTCTGGTATCTCTTCCTGTCAAATTTCGATGCTCTGAGTATTGGCATTTTCCCCCAGACCCCTCAAACATATGAACCGGTCCTGCTTGCACGGGCATGTTTTATTTCATTTTGTCATAACAGTTCATGTAAAACCACACTACTCCCCTTGCCCTAACCCCTGTTAATGTTTATTTTATTTATGTTTCCCTGATTCAGTAGAAAATTTCTATAGTATAATTTGAACCCTCGCGTTTCGCTCGTCTGTCCTGTCACCCCATGTGAACCTGTTAATACCGGTACAATGGTCTCTTTATTCCCCTCTGTTCATAAACTGGCACTCCAGACATGAAAACCGTGGAATTTACTGCTCTGTGATTATCACGGTACGCGAACCCGACAGTTTATTCCTGTCCACGCTTTGCTTTTATTTTCCCCGAGTCCCCCCCCCCCCCCCAAAGCCCAAAAATACATCGCCAGGCGCCAACCTGTTATGCAGTCAAATAATTTCCTTCTGTTGTCCCGACCCCCCCCCCCTTTTTTTTTTTCAGACGCCCCCCCCACCCCAACTTGAACATTTTTTACCTGTGCAATCATCACTGGCGCCTAAACTGAACGAAATCGTACTCATTTTAATAGCTACATTATATACTGTCTGAGGATGAGGAGAGGGCTGGAAACGTGATAGGGTTTGATTGGTCTATAGATATAGTTTTGTTTTTTCCCTCTTCTTCCGCTGGTCACCACCTCCACCGGAGCTCTTGCATACCACACTTTAACGCTTCAGTGAACCAGGTAATAATTGTTCATTGAGACATTTAAAACTTTCGAATTCAGGAACGGCTCTCTCCCTCCTCCACGCTGCCCTCCCTCCTCCACGCTGCCCTCCCTAACCGGGTCACTGTGAATTACGGTTTTCTTTTATTTGTTCATATGGATTTTTGTAAGTCTTTTCAGGGCCGTCTTAGGAGAATGGGCTCCTCTGATTACATGTACTTTCTCGTTGGTCCACAGTAGTTTATCGTAGGTGCGCTCAGTTTTCGCTGGTTTGCCCATGAGTACAGTTTCCTTTTTTTTAGATTAATTGTTTATATAACAGTCTTTAGAGAGTTTGTCATTGGTACCTTAAAAACTTGTTTTAGCCAGTGGCCCAGAGGCATACCTATGATGGGAAAGTCCCCCGGGGCCCCCAAATTTTTTTTACATTCAATATTAAGTACATTATCTTATGTTATGGTGTCGAAAAACAAAATTCAGGGGCCCCAAAGAGGCCAAGCCCCCGGCCCCCCCAAATCCCTAGGTTCGGCACTGCAGTGGCCCTTAAGTCTATTAAGACGGCCCTGAGAATTGTATCTAAAAAAAAGTTCATACCGCACTTCCCCCAATAATAGTTTTTGAATCAACTTTTATTTTGATCACATACAATTGTCGTGTGGTAATAATCACTCAATTGTACTCGCGGTCACATACGAGTGCAGGAAGGTTGTAATATAACTATTTCCCCCAAGGTTGTAGTATAACTATTTCCCCCTTCTTTCCATTCGTTGTGCGCTTAACGTGTGACATGTTAAATACCGCAGTCAATAAAAGTACACTCCCCCTCCACCCACGCACCTCTCCTCTCCATCCTACCACGTCTCTTGGTGGACAGTTAAATTTAAAACTTTGCGACCAAAATCTGTTTAGTGCAGTGGATATTACCACCTGTTACTCCCCACAGACACATTTACAGGCACATTCCTCTCTTCTCAATTTATCTGCATCAAGGCTTTTTGAACTAATAATTTCTGCCCCCCCCCTCCACCTCTTTTTATTCTTCATCAAACCAAAGCCTTTTATTTTCTCTCTTTTTGTCATTGTTTTGTTTTTGTGATCCACCCTAAAAGCGGACGACTACCCTCCTCCCCCCCACCACAACCCCCCCCCCTTCTCCAGTCCTTTCAGTAGACTTAGCGAAATTTTAAAAAAAAACTGCCCCCGCCATCTGCCATAAACGCATTCTTCAGAACACAGCACTCGTCGAGGGGGTAAATGTCTTTATTTTTGGCAGGCTTGGCTTAAAAAAAGTAGGCTAAACAAAACTGACGTCGTCTCTCTGTGTGTCTCTTTATGTGACAAGTCTCAAACATTGCCATTTGTTGATTAGAAAGACAGAATGTAAAAAAAAAACAACCTCCTCAACTCTTTTAATTCTATTAAACCACCATAATTAATTCTTCCCCGTTGGTATTCGAGTTGTTTTTCTTTTTCTCGTAATAAACTTTTTATAGAAAGACGACTCGTTTCAACACCACTAGGTGACAATAATTTAAGCACTTGGCACTTCCTCGTTGTTTCTTTTTTTTCGTTGTTCCTCGCCCTTGTATCCAGCTAATAAAAATCTATGCTATGCTTGTACGAAAAGGATATGTTCGCCCAGTCCCCCCAACAGCGAGAGTTTACGACGGCTTTTTTTTTTTAACTTATTGTTAGGATTTTGTTAGATCAATAATATTTATTGAAACATTGCACCTTGTATCCCTCTGAGATTCTACTGAATTTCATGTAGCTTACTGGTTCCGCTTCAACTTTTTTATTCAGCTTATTATAAAAATAAACCAAAAAAATATTTGTAAGGCAAAAACGAAGATTTACTATAGTTAATACATACTGTGTATCGTTAAGATTTACAGACTTTAAATCATGCTCTTTATAGATATCTTTCCTAACGCGGATTATTGTACATTATACTTTTGCAAACGTTAAATCAATATTATTTTTTTTTAGAATTTTTCTACAAATACCCGCGTATGGCATAAGTGCAAACGTGTGGGGAAATGGGGATAAGGCTTTGGGTGTTTCAGCCAAGGCTGTGGGTGTTTCAGCCGATTTTGTCACAAAAAACGCGTGTAGAGGCTTTAGGCTTCGATCGAGCGCCAGATGTGACGTCCAGAAAGCGGATGTGCTGAAGTGGCTTTCATTCACCCTGTCCATCTTTTTTTTTTTGTATAGGAAAAACTGCTCTGTATTCTTTTTTGATTGTCATTGGTCATATGCCTGACCCTTGGTCGATATTTTTTGTGTGAATGACGGGTCTACTCAATGTCTAGGCCCCTTCTCCGGTCTCCTGCCCTTTAACATATTGGACATTCCATTGCAATTTGTTTTGTTTGGCAAGGGATACATAACTGCTGCTGTACTAGTATAGTGGACGGATGGCCGAGTGGTGTAGGTGCTCAACTGTCAACCTGAGAGTCCTGAGTTCGATCCCCGGTGAGAACCAAGGGAATTTTCCATGGCCCTGGTAAAATTTGGTGCAAGTCACACAATTCTACGCTGCTTTAAGTGGGTGCCTGGCTTAAACTGAGGAAGTAAAGGCGGCTAAGTGTTGTGCTAACCAGACATCCCCCCTAATATGCCGAGTTTACAGAAACAGATGAATTGTACACATCAACTGCCCCTATGTCCCTTTAAGGACTAAGTGAACTTAACTGCACCAGTACACGTTTCGTATATGTTAAAATGTGTCGATAAGAAATTTACAGTCTATTAGGGATAGGGTTTAAGTTGAATAGATGGCTACGTTTCTCTGAATTAGTTTAACAGTTTCCAGTATGCCAGTTTTAGTTGTTTTTTTTTAAATCCATGTTTGATATATTCTCAGTGTTAATAAGCAAATACTGCATAAATCAAAATGCTCTTTTTCTCTATTCAACATCACGTTTCATTCGACTGACTGACCTCACCACCGCCTCGCACTTGATCTCTTCTTTATTTATTATTTTGTGGCATAAGAGCTGTACCGCCAACCAGTGAGTCATCGAGTTTAAAGCGAGGGAATAAACCGGCCAAGTACATGACTTATCAGCGAGATCTCTCGTAAGTGTATGCCGGTGTCTTATTGTGGCGGGAACATAAAGGTGGTTCCTTTTCATGTCCTTACATCACTTTGAATACATTATCAAGCTAGTAACGTGGACCCATCAAGACGAGGGAGGGGGGTGTGTGTGCAGTTTTGCATATAAATAATGAATTGGGCCAGTGTGGTACTATCACCCAGGTGAATGGGGACAACGGTGCCTTTTCGTCACCCCCACGGGGTCTATCACACGCATGCATGCATATATTTGGGGCCTTTTTTTGGCCACAACTTTCTGGAAAGTTTTATGGGACCCTGTCCTCTTTAGAAGTCCATCATGGCAGAGTGTGCCGGTCAAACAACTGTGTCACCACCACCTTAAGCCATGACGTCACATGAGTTACATGCCTTGATACTCTGGACAAATCACATCTGAAGATATTTTAAAATGAGTGTAGGACAAAACACCCAGCGGACAAAACCCCTACAATATTGTTTTAAGCCATTTATTGGAGCTACAATTTATTTTTTTATTTTTATTAGCTTTTAATTAGTTTTACTTTCTGTGACCTGCTTAGCGGGTGGTTTGTAAATCACATAAATCATGTAAATGAATTTGAATTTAAAACCTGTTTTTTTTTTTTATCATAAATGCTCAATATGAAACATAGCCATAGTTATTATTTTATTTAGCACCTTTTTAAATTATTATTATGTCTTAATTAATTAATTAAAAAAAATTCACAAAAAAGCTCGAGTTATAATTTAATGTTTCTTGGGCGCCCCAGAACCATACGATCCACGGACCGATGCCGATTCGCGGCCCGGGGACCATTGCCTTCCAGTGTTGCCAAATATTAATCTATTTTAAATGTCAGATTTTTAGAGTAAAAAAAAAGTTAGAATTGAACAAGCTACACTTTTTACATCCTACAGGGCAATACAGCAGCCGATTATATCAAATGGCTAATAATGTATAACAAGAATGTGATGTAAAATTTGTAAGCCTTGTTTCAAATTGTGTCTAAAAGCTAAATTTACGAGAAAAAAAGAACCCTTAATGAGATATGGAAATTAAACACTTTAGATCGAGTACGCTCAACAATTCCTCCCGAACTAAACTTACATTCTCTTATAATGGCTAGCTGGACAAAATATCCTATCATTCTCAAGTCTCATGTTTGTTGATTCCACATCAAATCGAATACATAATTAAGAGTTTGGTGAACACAGCAGAATAAAGGTGACTTTGCACTTCTCATGTTACTTGAATTCCTCCACACTGACACTATGTTTCTAAACTGTATTCAATTGTAGTACACCCCTAACCCTGAACTCATGAACTACCCACGTCTACGCATCTCCCTCTCTTTCCACCCGTCTCATATCGAATTACGTTAAACTGTCCCAACGCTTGCACTTAAGTTTACCTTTGCCCTGACCTACTTTCACTTTCTACATTTTATAATAAAGATTGGGGGGGGGGGGATATTACATTTTATAATACAAGTAATGATTAATTAATAAATAATATTTTTTAAGTGGGTGTTTTGTCCGCTGGGGGTTTTTGTCCGTGGGGGTTTTGTCCGCTGGGGGTTTTGTCCGGATACCTTTAAAATATGACATCTGCAGTTGTTTTAAAATATGACATCTAGGTGTCTTTTAAAGTAGACCATGGCTTATGACATTATTGGATGAGTTCATCTTGAGGCCCTAGCCCCACAAACTAATGTAGGTGTCTGTAACACTATATTTTTGTATATAATGTTATGTACTTGTTGATGTAATGCTTCTCCAAGGTAACACTGTGTGTTCCTCACTGCTGCTTCAGATAACTATACTGGTTTTATGTAGCTGCCGATATTATAACTGGTTTATAAACTTAATTAGCGTTCAGTCTCGTTGCACTCTCAAACAACACACCAATCAATGAGGCAAAGTTCCACGCTTCAATTATATTTATTCAACAATAAGAAAACATATGTAATCTGAACTTGTTGCAGCAGTATTCACAAAAATGCTTCGTACACAATATAACACGTATGTGTCCCCGAAAGGATTATACAGACATACTTTGACACTTAGTATCCTGGGTCCCCGAAAGGATTATTCAGAGATACTTCAATAAAATAGACTTTGACTGTGTACTGTAAAACTCAATAACTTGATAGCTTGTGCCTCTATTATTTCTCCACTAACTTCTCCTCTAATTATCTCTACAACTGGTGTCCTGATGGTATCGTCAGTCTGTCGAACTGTCGGTCTGTATCTCGTAGGTCTTTCGTCGGTCTGACGAAATTTCCGCTACATCTCTTATTTATGTGTTGGTGAATTATCACGTGCCCCAAACGCCCAGAACTTTTGATTGGTTCCCTACCACCCTTTCTAACTCATCTACATATTAATGACTCTTATTCCAGCCTAGGGATTGGTGCGGCTAAAAACTCACTATGGGCTAGTATTCCTTTGTCTCCCTAATTACCTCTATCGTCACCTACCTCTGGGGGTCATAGACCTGTGATGACAACCAATTTTACCCTAAACAAAGATCAACCGCTGGAATTCTAGTTATCAAAACATATGTCTGTATCATGGACCCATGAGTTTGACAGTGGTTCTAAAATTGTATAGACCTATCTAAAGCTATTGTTACAGTGTCACATTTCTTTTGTAAACACACATTTAGTTATTTGATTAAAAAATGAAAAAAAAAACTAAATTTAATTGATTTAAAAAATATAAAGGATTTACTCAGATACCAACATTTTATGGGGTTGGGGGGGGGGGCTTTTCCCTTGACGACATTACATATAGGTTAATCCTGTATTGAGAACCGTTGAATAAACAAACTCGAGTTACTATCTCGTGGCGTATTTTTTTTCCCTTTCTGTGTAAGATAAGGCTGATTTCGTTTTAATACTTTGACGAGTGCTATTTCTGTTTTTACGCTGGTTGGGGTGCCTCGTGGGGGTCCACTACATTTTTTTTTTATCTTGGCCGAGATAAACAGCTGACCGCTGCCGTACGCTTTTAGCATCCTCTTTTTTTCCCCCAACCTCCCCCGTCCTTTTTTTTTCCTTCTTTCAATCGCTTTGCGTTAAGTGGTCAATCTGTCAATAGTAGAAATTCTCCCCCCTTTCCCAGTTTTTCTTCTCAGTCCTCATGCTTGTAATACAGTTATATAATTCGTACAATCTGTGAGTTTAACGTTTATCTAACATTGACAAAAATGAAAGATACAAATATGCTTCCCGCTAGTAATAATGTTGTGCCAAATTTAACTCAGCACATTATTTTGGAAAACATAAAAAAAAATCCAAGCAAAATATAAAAACGTTTGGCTTACCATTGAATATATTTCTTATAGGGCACATAAATGCAATTTTATTATTCATCTTGACCTGACCCTCCCCACCCGCACCACCACAGCCACCACCGGACCACATGGCTGTGATTCATCTTTCAACGAGCTTCTCGTCGAGACGATATTTTCTCGCTAAAAAAATGGCCGAACCCGTCCGTGTGCCTTTTTTTTGTTTTCTTAACGTAAAAATACATATCTCTTACGGCCTACTCTTGGTTTGTTCTGTTTCTTTGTAGTTTAAAACTGACTGTAAGACCTATGTAAATTAAAAAATTGCACAGATTCGTTGAAATATGGTGGTAGCCCTTTTTTTGCGACCAATGTTTAATAACGCTTAAACAATTTTTAAACACATTTGATTCTTATTTTGTGTATTGTACTCTTCCTGAAAAACAACACATTTAAACGCAAGTAATGTTTGTAAAGATTTATTTCAATAATATTTCGATAGTTGCATAATACATATAATACATTCATTATATGCTGTATATCCGGACTAACAGCCAATTTTTTTTTGCACTGCCAGACAAAATATGTCTAAATTGACGAATGTGCTAGTCTGAAGGAACACGGGGGGGGGGGGGGGGTAGACGAGACTCTCAATCCCTTTAAAGCAACATGTTCTACTTTAATGCTTTGTAAGCGATTTGAAGGCACTCCTTGTCGGGTTAGGGCTGTATTTTTCTGATCGGTTTTAAAATACACAAAAAGCTGAAATACACTTAATGTGGTAGCACTTCTACATATTAAATTTAACTACATGTATTATGCGTATTTTTTACCTATTATTTCGAACAATTGTATTAACTTTAAAAAAAGAAAATACATTTACAAAACACGTAGATTTAAGGAAACGCAGCTAAGAGACATTTTGTGTTCTTTGTTGTCTCTGAAGGTCCTTATACTATTTCATAAACCCTCGCCACACCCCTCGCTATTTGAACAAGTGCACAAAATAAAGTTAGTCTTCAACTTGTGTTACTTTTTTTTTTCGTCTTTGAAATCCCCAAGCATACACACATACTCGGTATAACAATGGCCTCGACATTTTGACCCTCGTTGCTTTGGATTACATTGCCTGCAACCCGATGATGTCTCGTATTGTTATGACTCTTGTTAACCTTTGAACTCTCGCGCCTTTTCCTTTTAAGTTTGCTGTGATTTTTTTTTAATATACATCTATCTCTACATCCAGTCCTTGGTTTCAACCAGAACTTGGTTTCCTTTTGAATTATAATCCGGGGAAAAGACGTGATACTCATACAGTCTGCCATTAACTTTTTCTCACGATGTCTAGAAACCTGCTCATCTACGTTCCTATGGATATACTATTTAGACAGCGGTTCTCAACCTATTTCTCAACTGTACCCCAAAGGCTGTGAAAATATGTCCGCGGGTTCAACAAACTGGCGACCTTCTTCAAAATTCTTGGTTGTTTTAAACGAAAATTATACGTAATTACATACCCCTGCATAATCTTTACCGTACTCTTGCATGATCTTTTCCCGTACCCCTGCATAATCTTTACCGTACTCTTGCATGATCTTTTCCCGTACCCCTGCATGATCTTTACCGTACCCTTGCATAATCTTTTCCCGTACCCCTGCATAATCTTTTCCCGTATCCATTGGGAAACGCGTACCACTGGTTGAGAACGACGGAATTAGTTGACATCATAGAGCCCTCGCTGTTAAATGGCCCCGCAATACGACTGCATAGGACCCGCACTGCTAATGGTCCCACTGTCAGTACACATTCCTATCAAATCTAACTTTGTCACGTCCCCCGGTCAGGCACTTTTAGCACAGGGCCCCAAAATATCAAAAAAAGTCAATGGCTTAAACGCCCCTAAATACTCGAACAACGGCTCTGACCAGTATCAGAATGTGTAGTAATACCATAACTTGATATATACATATAGACCAGAACTATCCGTGTTAACATAGGTAGATACTTGAATCTGCTTATTCGCATTGATATGTTTTATGTTCTGAGCCTGTGACTAGACCGTGACATTTTAAGCGGAAAGAGTCATACTCCAGAATACATTCTTACTTCAAAGAGACATTATTTTACTTGTTAAATGTATATACTTTCCCTATGGCTTACATCAATTTCTTTCTTTGTAAAAATGTAACCTTTTTTTTTTAACCAAGTAGCTCTTTGATGCCCTCGCTCAACTCCTCTGGTTTTAGATATTTCTAAGGCGTCTGCCTTTCTCCGTCTCTCTCTCGCTCACATTGCTAGCCTTTAGAAGAAAAAAAAAACCTCTTTTAAAGTGACACCCTTCTTTCTGCCGCTGTAGCACTCCTCTTTGCTAGATCTTCTTAAAAGTTAATAAGCTTTTGCCCTCGTTCTGGTCTCGTGGTTTCTCTGTTTCCTAGTTATCTTTTCTCCACTGGTTGTTGTTTTTTTAACTGCCTACTTGGCGACGACTGCTGTGAACGGTCGCTTGGGGGATTCTTAAACAGACCGCGAGATGAACCATAACAATAAACATAACTATAACCATTACCATTTAACCTGGCGATGAAAATTTTGGATGGTGTATAAGATGAAGAAACGAAAATTTTTGAAAAGCTCTGTTTGTGTACATTTCCCCTAAGTATCATGGTAAATTAGTCTTATCTGCCCCGGTGATAAACATAAGCGAAATCTGACAGCACTGTTTCAATGATTTACAAACATATACACACAGAAGGATAGTGAAGAAATGAAAATGTGCTCGAAAGAGATGTTAATACGAGCTGTTGCCCTCACTCCTTTTTATTTTTAAATCTAGGATTATAAAATGAAAAAAAAGGAACATACAGAAATTATTATTTAAATAAATAAATAATGAATTCAAACAAATTAGGCTATCAAACGGATATATGTTAAGAAATGGTACTTATAAAACCTTGCACAATTACAATGGTGTGATGAGGAAAAAAATGGAACAACTTAGCAGTGTTGTGATAAAAGTACACTGTCCTCATTAGCCAACTTCTTCATTCAAATGTTTATACCCAACCGGCTTGACCAGTGGTTCTCAAAGTGTTGGTCACGACTCACCAGTGAATAACCGGTTCGCGAGCCTATTAGAAATGGGTCGCCAAAAATGTAATAATTACTTATCTAGAATATTTACAAATAGTTTCGAACTTTTTTTTTCTTTTATTCTTATTTCTTTCTTTACATGTGGTTCGCGAAAAAAAGAAAATAGTAGATGACGTATCGCAAAACTTTTGAGAACCACTAGCTAAACATTTCCAAAATGATTAAACGTGATTTATGCTTCGATTTATCAGATGATGGATGCAAAGTGTACATATCTCCCACCCCCCTGTTATTTAAGCGATGGAAATAATAACAATAATAAACCATTTAACTTCACTAGTGGAGCTAATGACGCACACACACACACACACACACACACGCACAAAATAACCCTCAAAAAGATATGCCCTTTTTGACGGCAGCCATTATTTACTTTCTGTGTTAAATGGGAACGAAACGTCATGGAACGTTTTTTGACTTGAACTGATTTATTTTCGTTGCAACTAACTGAACATAAATCCGAGGGTTTTTATATGTGTAGGTTTTTGTTTGTTGGTTTGTTTTGTTTCTTCCTTCATATAATAGACGAGTGAAATGCACTGAAACGGATGGTCTGTTTTGTCGAGTTCTTTAAAGTTTTTTTTTTTTAATTTTTTTTTGGCACTAACGCATTGAATTTTTGCTGAGTAGAGTGACCATTTTTATGGTTTTGAGGGCGCACGTGGTTATAATTAAAAGTGTTGAAAACGAGACATGGTTACAAAAAGGGGGGGGGGAGTTGAGTGATGACGTGAACATACGAGCAGCACCCCCCCTTGTCCATTATAGCGCCCCCCCCCTTCTCTACCCCACCTCACCCCTACATTTTCGTTTCATCAAACCTGGTAGCAGCGAATTTATCAAGCGTCATTGTTAAGTAGAACGCGTTAGTGGACTGGCTATATCTCCCTTGTGTCTTTTAGTCCCTTCACATCTGGAACCCATCAACGGCCTGTTGTTGCAGGCGTAGTGGAACTGTGCCTTGTAGTGGCTCCACATTATGAGAAGAGAAAAAAAAATAAAACCTCTCGTTCCTGCGCTCGGTGCCCTGATGTAAATGACTTAGTCTCGTGTTTATGGTAGTGCTCGTGGCAGGATTGAAAGGGAGGAACCGAGATCATGTACATGTTATTGGGTTTGAAAAAAAAATGGCTAAGCGCTTTAAAGTATCTGAGATATAAACTAACTTCGGCTACCCCCGTTTCTTTGTTAAGATTCGGGATTCAGGACACAAGTTAATAAGATGGACTGAGACAGATATATTAGCCATTGTAGCTTCACCATAAAATTATTCTTTCATTAACATTCATAAGAGGCGGGCTAAGGTTGTTTGATTCCACGGTTGTAGAAGAAAATTTCGGAAAATATCGGGTCCTCACTTAAAATAAAGGGTTTTATGGGTATAATGTAAGTTCAGCTTTGCGGGGATCTTTCTCGATTCGGGGCCCACAGTGCGCGCCTGATGCCCTTGCTATTAAATCCACTTCTTATGCACTTGGCACTATTTTAGTCACTTGTCCGCAACGTTTGTTAGGGTTCAAAGGTAGCCCGTTTCTCCAAATGGTTTGAATAATTAGTTGACACTCCATATTCGGGTATTTTTTTTTAAAATCCAGACTTCAGACTAACTTTGGCCGTCGCCGAGTTACGATCACATATCATGTGTACTGTTTGTTCCTCTTAAACCCCAGAATACACTTGTTTCACCTAGCGGACCTTGTGTTTACGTAACTCGTTTTGGAGACGTGTTGACCATTCTGGTCTTTGTTGTCTCTTCCCTACAGTATACATCCTGGAGTGAAACAAACTGCGTTTGAAGTTGTTTTTTCGCGTGGGACTCGAGCATGGAAATCTAGACATAGCATCAGGAAGGACAACAAATATTTTAAAAAATACGGTTTAGGCTGACACACAATCAAGTGTTTAGCATTAGTCTTCATGTTTAAAAGCAGTTTTGTATATTTGGTACTTATGTTTTTATGAAATAAACACAAGCGCAATTAAAGTTTGAAAACTTTTAATAACAAATTTTTAAATTTA
Organism: Bulinus truncatus; assembly: GCA_021962125.1. Lineage (NCBI taxonomy): Eukaryota > Metazoa > Mollusca > Gastropoda > Planorbidae > Bulinus > Bulinus truncatus. The sequence continues at coordinate 1,750,356 of JAGDYQ010000054.1, read as the reverse complement.
AAATCTTTATTTTGTCAATTAAATTATTTTTCGTTTTTTCATTGGTTTTTCATGAACGGTCTCATTCAATTGCTTAACATAATTTTTAGACGAACAATTAAAAACTTTAACATAAATAAGTTCTTTTAAATTATGATTGAAATAAAAAATAATTTCTTCAATCAGCAATGACTCATCAATTGTTACTCTATCAACAATTTAAACAATTTTTTTTTGTTTGTTCTAGAAATAGTTTCAGACTACTTGCTGATCATTTCAATGAATTGAATACTTTCCAATTTAGTAGGCAAGTAGAGAAGGTGTACTCAGATGGCTTCAATAGCCCTCCTCTGTTGACATTGTTAAAAAAAACATCCAGCTTTTTCAATCTTAATTTGTCAATGTCTTTAAAATTTTTATCGACTAATATTTCTCTAAAGCTTTTATTTTAAAAATTATGTTATTATAGTATATATATATTAAAATGTAGTAAATTGAAAGGGCTTTTTAACAATATATGTTTCAAAGTGATATTATTATGCAAGTATTTTATTATTTTTAAAAAGTTTAGATGAAAAAAATAAACAAAAATAAATAAATTAAACAATTCACAAACACAAAGAAGAAAAAAATTCATTATGATTCATTTCAATAAAAGTTACTTTTTATTAAACTACATTCAATTCTCTGTGTGTAGGATATTTTTGAAGACATTATAATCAGATACAAAAGATATTTACAAATTTCTAAAAATGATGTGTTTTAACAGAAAAAGGACCAAAAATCTGCTGGGATCAACATTGACCATGCAGCAAGAAAAATTCAAAAATATAAATCTAAGTTATAAAAACTAACATTCTAATGTCTATTGATAACAACAAAGCTCAATTTCAGTATGTTTTATAACTTTGCTAAAAATATTTTACAAGATTAGTGTAACTATTATACCAGCTTATGATAATTTTTCATAGAACATTATATTTATTTATCAACTGGTCACTCTTATCTACACCCCCCATATATTTATTGTAATCCTGTATTATGGTTGGTTGGTCAACAGTAAGTTCCTAAAATTTCCCATTTACTTTGTCATTTAAATGTTCCAAATCCATTTGCATTATGCATAGTGGACATAACCGAAACAGTTTTATTGTCCCTCCATCGTACTGTCAATAACTCCCTTTCTAACTCATCTCATATCCCCTCTTTTATATTTTTCAAAGATTGGGGAATACCTTTACATGTCCTAAGAATAGTTCCACATGCTCCTACCCCTAAATTCCATAGATCTTTAGACAATTGTATAGTAGTATAAAAATTATCAACTAATAATTTATACCCCTCTTTAGCTAAAGACTTAATTAATTTCATTACCACCCCATATGCCAATCCAAAAGGCCCATTATCCTGTTTACCTAAATATAAATGAAAATCATAAGTATACCTAGAAAGAGAATCAGCTAATACCCATAACTTCATTCACCACTTAGTCGGCTTATCCCTTATGTACTGCCTAAAAATATATCTACCTTTATTTCTTATCATTCTTTAATCTATTGATATATCTTGGTAAGGCTGAAACAATTTTATACATTACAATCTAATAAAGTTAAAGAAAAAATGTACTTTACATAACTTGTTGGTTTTGTCTTCAGTTTGAGGATTAGACACCTTTAGAAAGCTCATTATAGATTTCAATCTATCACAAAACATAAAAGCTCTGGCCCATTGTATAGTGAGTTAGTAGACCAGAAGTGGTCAATGTTCTGTGCTTGAACAAGTCCAGCATACATGATAAGTCCACAGAATCTGTAGAATTCATCTGGTGTAAGATCAAACCAGCCTTGGTAAACACAAGGTTTTGTAGGTCCATAATGTCTGGCATTGCTATTATTAGTCACAAATATGAATTACTAAGTCCAAAGTAAAATAAAGTTTTAAAAATGCCACTGCATTGCAGAATTTCCTAATGTCTTCCCTTGTTTTAGCTCCTCTGAGTTGTTGAATGCCTGGATCCCTCTCAGGTAGAAAATTCTTTGGTGGTTCTGGTAATGTGTCATTCAATTCATTCATATCATCATGCCATATGACCTGGGGAATAAAAAAAATATGTAAAGAAAACCATAAATAAAAAAAATTCAGCTTATTTATCGAGCTACAATTAATTATTTTATAATGATGAAAACAAAATATCATCAATACAGATATGTAAATATTATGTAAACTTCAGTTTTTTTGTTGTTTTTTTTTTGTGTTTACGAAAATCTGCTGATTGGCAATAACACAAAAATAAAACAGTAACAGTAATTCTAGCGGTAGAGAACTAAATAAATATTTATACATAAACCTTTATATAATAAAATATAAATCTTTATACTTTTCTCTTATTTTATAACTATTCCCACATTTTAAGTTCTAAAGAATAAATAAATGAATAAATAAATAAACATAAAGATCATTAAGACAAAGTCAAAGCATGTTGGTTCAATACTTACACATGTGAGTTTGTAAGTGTTGAAAACTTGAATTAAAACTAATATTTTCAGCTTCAAAGTCATCTGAAGAAGTAATGAGCTCCCAAGTTTCATCTTTGTCACTTGAATCAAGTTTATTTTCCTCTAAATAATCAGAATCCGAGTCCATTTTAGTGTAGTCGAATTGACTGACAAAATGTAAACAAATCAAAATGGCTTTCGGTGGGTCACCTGATAGCGTTGTTTTATTTACGAGAAATTGTTGTTAAAATGAAAATTGACAATTATTTTTTAGTAGAAAGTATTTAGAAAGCATTTTTTAAAATAAAAATATTATACTAGACATAAAAAGTCACATTTTATTGTATGCCGTCTGTTGGGCTTTTATTCTTGCGTCAGCCTAAACTGTACACAGGTAGAATGAAATTTTGTTTGGTTGTCTATCCTAGTGTTATATCTAGATATCCAGGTTTGTTATAGTGCCCTCGGGCCTTAGTCTCGGTACAGGAAGTTTGTTAATTACGTCATTTATTTCTTTTCTTTATTTTTTAATGAGGGTGGGGGAGACAATCCCACTCGTTTTGTGTCTCGCTTTTTTGAAGGACAAGTTAGCAATAGTTGGATGCTTTACGAGTAGTAGTAAACAAAACTACAGGAAAGGGAGTGGATTTAGGGCACACCGTGTGACTTGTGTACGTTAGAAGTCATTTAACCCCCAGATCTGCAGAGCACCAAACTAACTGTATTATTAAAAGGTTCAAACAATTTTTGGTCTACATGGGCTGCTTTTCTCTTGTTAACTTGGATTTCGTTGTTTTTAATTGTTGTTTTTTTTTACTCATGGATCTCCTCCTCCCCCCCCCTTTTTTTTTTAAAGGTTAAAGTTCATCAATCATTATCTTGTCGAGGGCCTTTAATCTGTCATAATCCCATAACAGCTAGCGAGAGAGAATCGCCAGTGCTTAAAAGATCCTGTACTAAGATAACAGCAAGGACCATGTCGTTTTAAGGGTTATGAATTTATTGGCTTAGTTTATAACTGGACGAAGATGTACATACGATTGGTTAACTATTAGAAACTGAAATTGAATTATTAATATTCTTATAGGTGTTGATTGGCGGGAAAATGTTGTTTTTTAATCAGGCCGATACAGAAAGTGTAAAACGTATAACTATTTATTTATAGCAGTGTTGTTATTGGTAAAGTAGTAAAGTAAGTAAAGTTACCTTAACCCTAACGGGCCATCGGGGCAGATGAAGTGTAGATTTCATCTGTTTCTATAACCTCGGCATATGAAGGGGTTGTGTGGTTAGCACAACGCCCAGCCGCCTTTACTTCCCCAACTTAAAGTCAGGTAACCATTTAAAGCTGGGTGGACTTGTGGGACGACTTTGAAACACATTTCACCTGGAAAAATTCCACATAGTTCGCACCGAGGATCGAACCCATGACTCTCAGGTCGACAGTCGAGTATCTACACCACTCGGCCACCCGTCTCACTGTTATTGGTAAAACTTATAACTAATTATTTATGGCAGTGTTGTTATTGGTAAAACTAAAACTCATTATTTATAGAAGGCCCCTCATCCGTTTGTGTGTGTGTGTGGGGAGGGGTATCTTTTGACAGCATACATAAAATGAATGATTAAAACTAAATCGCCATATTGACGTCTGCTGAACTTTTCACTTATCCGGACTTCATAGACAATAAAACTTTTCGAATACAAAACCTTTCACAACAGCTGAAACTGTCTTCTTTTAATGCAAGGCCATCTTTACGACTGGCGACATTTTTTCCCCTGTGTTTTATGGCGGTGTAGGAAGGGGAGAGAAAAGAGAGGGAGTGTAGTTAGTGAACCATGTTGGCCACATTTGTTACAAGACCACCCACACACTTTCACTGCTGACGTCTGCTTGATGTCTGTCACTACTTCGACACACACACATAAAGTATGACTTCGGTTTACTATCTAATTTTAAAACCTCACTCGGAACAATTTACCACCCTCGCTTTGTCGTCGGAAACGATTTTTTTTTTTTACTTTGATGTAGGTGTAATCACTTTTCCTGGGCATGGTCCAACGGCTAAGCTGGTCAGCCGATAAATACTTTCCCTCCATGTGAGCGTTATTGGTTACGGCGGTTGGGGAGGTCTCTGTTGCGCGCCCATTCTGTGAAATTAATTACAACAGCTGCGGATGGAAGAGCCGAGTTCGGCTCAGGGGGTTGTGGAAGGTGCGGTAGGGGGTGGCCTGTCCACTGGTGAGCGTCGCGGGTGGCACGTTCTTCTCACCAGGCTTCCTGTCGTCTGTATGTAAACACGATGCAGCTCTGGTTTTGTCATTGCTCTTGTGTCATACTCATCACTCCCGTCGATGTCTAATTCTGGAAGGGTTAAAAAAAAAAACATTACATGCAACATGATAGTGTATGTGTGGTGGTGGTGGTGGTGGTGGGGAGAGGGCGGTTGATGCTGATTGTAACGGAGGAGGCCGAGGTGACATCACTATTGCTTTTACACTAACACCTCTGTTAATGGTTTATATTATTTCATAATATCATAATTTTTTTTGTCCTCGCTTTGTTCATCGATATACAAATTCTGTATTTGATTTTGAAACAACACACGAGTAGGCCTACACATGATCACTACTCGAGCGAAACGTCGAGGTTATCTTACTAATCGAAACACATATAGCCAAGGGATAGTAGTTTTACATGCACAACTATAATTGATTGAACCCACGCACCTTGCACTATGGGTCACATCCCATTGTTTAAAGAAAATGTATGAATCTATTTTTAAAAAAAAATAATCTTCTGAGAAAATGACCTTGTACAGCACGGTACTATCATGACATTTTAGGGCGTTGCTCCATTGAAAATCGCACGATTCTTCAGCAATTAAGCTAAGTTTAATAATCAAAAGTGAAATTATCATTTTTTAAATCATTATTTCTCTGTTTACATCACTTGGAAGCAAAATCAAGCTATAACTCTAAAACAAAATCAATAAGTGCTGTTTTTTTTTGTCCTACCATATCGTTTATTTTTGCAGACGCCTTAATTTCAGAGCAATCTTTTTTTTTTATATCGACTCGTCGCCCGAGTGGCCGTCATCAGGATAAAACGATTGTCGCCCTCCAAGTTTTTCAGAACAGGTTGTCACCCTCGAGCTTTGATAGAAAGGCCTCGAACGCTGATACCAGTTGCCAAAAACGAAATACCGTGTATGGGTCAAACGTACCGCTCCTCCTTACCGCCTTTCACAGTGATTTATTGCCCATTAACGGACATGGGTCAAACTCTTGACCACTGGAGTTCCAGAGCTAGCCCGCTGGCTTGAGTGGACTAGCCAGGAAAATTTCTCCCCACTGTGCCGAGATTGGTGATCCATTTTTTAATAGCGCACACTTTATCCTTTTTTTTTACACTGATGGATTGGAGTCTCGCACCCAGTAAAATGTGCCTGAAAGCCAAAACAACAGACACACACTGTCCGGCATAGCTGACCCCCGCCCCCTACTCTAGCAGCTTTAATGAAAGTTTTTAACGTTTCAGCCGAAACTGTGAGCTGACCAGTGAGAGTGTGCGCTCTGGTATGGGGTTAGCGTGGTTGTATTGTGTGGGGTTAATTAGTTAGCCAGTCTCTTCACAGGGTTTGGATCAAGACGTTCCAGCGTTGAGTTCATCTTACCGTTCATCCCGGTAACTATGACGACAAGGAGATAAAGGTGTTAAAACCTAATTCTGAAAAAATTAGGATGTAAGTCTCCTCTCTCTCTCATCCTCTCTCTCTCTCTCTCTCTCTCTCTCTCTCTCTCTCTCTCTCTCTCTCTCTCACACACACACATTCGCTCTCTCAGAGATAGATAGACCCACATGTCAAACCCGACCGGCGTATCAACACCCAAATTTCACGTTGACCCGCACGCCAACCAACAGCACACACACACACACACACACACACACAGTGCTCTACTACACAATCATTCGAGCGTATCAATCACTCTTAAAAATATTGACCCCAATGCGCACAGCGCGGCCTGGTCCGGTAGCGAAGTTTGTTTAACATAGATGTAATGCTGATGGTTTACATTACAACATGTTGTTGTAATGTAAACCACCAGCATTACATCTATGTTAAACATGCCAGACAGAGAACTGTGCGTGGAAGGGTGGTGGATGGGGGGGTGTCGTTTGTCAATATTTGTAGTTTTGCGAAATGTAATGTCTCTCTTAGACTTATTAATAACATATATAAATCATGAGAAGAGAAATACATTAGCGGGAGAAGCGGACGAAAAAAGAGTTTGAAAAAAATTGAGGATCTATTCACTCATTTGGACCTGGATGTTATATGTTGGACCTGGATGTTATATGTTGGACCTGGATGTTATATGTTGCTGCTTCTCCCACCCGGCTGGGTAAATGTTGACGGGTATTGATTATTCATAGATGTGTATCTTTTAACGTCGTCTCTTTCCGTCTTAACTGGCGCTCGCCAACATGACATGCGCAGCTCTCACGATCCAGCAGGGGAAGCGGCGGGGAGGGAGAATTGGGGGGGGGGATAGCTATACTTCCCTCCTTCCTATTTCCGCCCCGCATTTTCATTTATAGCAGCGCTTTTATTGATATTAGACGGCGCTATTTTTAGACGTTATCTCTAAATGGTTTTTTTTTTTGGAAATGAAGTGGAAAACCGGCCCGAGGGGAAGGGGAGAATGATCCCGTCCTCATACCCTTGTATTATCCAAACATTAAATATAAATTATGTTGCGCAGCCCACCGTCATCCTCCTCCTCCCACCATCCCCTCCCATCCACCATATTTGTGGTCTGATAAATCGTTATAGATCTCTTAGGTTGTGTTTTTTTTGGTACGGTGTATGTTACAAAGATGCCTGTGTATTGTGCGCAGAATCAGCCGCTTACGTCATTGGCGAGTAAGCTCGGAGGGAATTTCATACTGACGAGACTACAGGCAAAACATTGAACTGACCCCCCCCCCCTTTTCCCCTCGATCTACGTCTCGTGTTTTGTCGTTTTTGCTGTAATGTTTGAATGCAGTTGTGTGTATAGAATTCTGTATTCTTTCAAATCATCTTATCCTCGTGTTTTGTAGTTTCACTGTAAATTGTTAGAAGCAGTCTTTTGTGTTATCCTAGTGGGTTTCTCTATTTCTTCATGTATTGTCTTAACACTGCCAGAAATAGATCTCATATAACCTGAACTTAGTAAAAGTCGGCTAAGCAACCTAATAACCTACTTACTGCAATAACAGTTTTTTTTCCTTAATGGATTGACCAATGGTAACTTATGGTCTCCATTGCTTCTAGCAGACACGAACTAATACCACCAACGACTTTACGGCCATAAAAAGAAGCCATAAAATTTGGCTTGTCAGGATTTTTACCGGGCACTGGTCATTTCTATAGTGGACAGAAAACTGCCTCCTCCTCCCCACGGCGGTTTTTTTTTTATTTGAGATGTGTAATCGTTAGATTTCACTGTACGGTAAAAACCAGACTCGTTTTTTGTTCCCCTTGTTACATAAAAGTTCACTCACCATGAATTGTGTCCATTCTTTCGCACGCGCACACACACTCAGCAACGTTATCATACGTATTTGGTTGATTTGATTGGCCCTCATTCTGAGTTGGTCGTCCTGTATAGTCTGACAAGTGTATTTTACTGGTGAACGGTCAGACAGCTGACCTGAAAACATCTCTCTCTCCCCCTCCTCCTCCTTTCCCCCCTCTTAACCCTCCATCATTATTACACGTCATTCAATCGAAGAAGCAAATGCTTTTCACATAGTATTTAATTGGAATAATTACCAATGCATCACAGGTGACCACTTTTTTTCTTATTGTATTGGCAGTTTATGAGTTTTTTTTTTTTATATCTTATCTCTCTTCACTCAGAATGTCTAGTTCACGTCTGCTTGTATGCTTGTAAATATAGGAGAATGGGTTTAATATAGCATCAGTACGGACAGGGCTAAACGAGTCATAAGTCTTCTGTTTTTTCTTTATTTGAATCAGTTTTGACGAGACCAAGTCTGAGGGCATAAATAGCCAAAGAGAGTAGTGCCAATACATGTATTAAAGTGGTGTCAGTGTTGATGTGTTTTTTTGTTTACAATACTAAAATAACTTGTCCTAATTTAAGACTTCCGGTATCAATATTATTTTTATTATTAATATCAAAAATGGTTCGCTTATTTCTACAATAAAGCAAGTGTCGTCGTAATCATCATGATAACGTTTAGTAAACAAGTTTACTTTTTACAGATAACCCTTTGTTAACATTACAACTCTATCAAGATAAACCACACTTTGTTAAAGTTAAATTCATCGAGTGTGCTTAGCGTTATCTCAATTATGATGGAATGGCCCCCCGATTTGTTAGATTTAGGCGCTTAAATAATAATTAAGCTGTTTGTTTTAAATTTCATTTATAACAGCTTTAGTTTGATTTTTTTTTTCTTTTTTGTCGGTGTAAAGGGAAATGTTTAGCTCTCGGCAAAGCGCAATTAATTCTTGGCGGGTGAGGTCATAGTAACACGTCAGAAACTTAACCGCCACTAATTTTTCTATCATGCCGTATGGTCAGCTCGAGTGACCGAACGGTGACCGCAAGACGTCAGCAAAATGAAATCGTCAGTCTTCGTTGTTGAGCAGGGGGGGGGGGTGTCGGAAAGCCTGAGGATGTGGATAATGCCAGGTTGAGGCGTGTGGATAGGGCGGGATCGGGGGGGGGGTTAGCAGCCGGTCGAAGTTGAGCGACGATATCTTTGATTTATGTACGGCCCGCTTAAACGAGTGGGGCGTTTGTTGTCAGGAGATATAGCACCGGTCAGTTCATTGGCTAGTAAATGACCAGCTGGGGGTCTAAATGGCTTTCCGCACCGCTAGCGCTGTTGACCGGTGATAAATGACGGCTGGCACAGCCGGACCCTTTTTGTTTATCAGCGAGCATTCCAAGCGCGATAATATCCGAGAAACACACCGAGGGCGAATTCATCGAGAATGAGATGCAAACGAGTTAACGTACGATTAACTCATTGATAGCCCAACAGCCTGCACAGTTGGCAAAAACAGTAACGGAATAGATCAAAACAAAAGTATTGAAGAACCAAAATAGATAAATTGAAATTAATCGAGACAAAACTAATGAAGAATTGAAACCCATAACAATCGAATCTTCAAATAAGACACAAAACAAGAGTGAAAAACACATTGCTTATCAACAAAACTTCTAATGGGAAAATCCGTGAGTCAATAATTTATCTACGCACCAACATTCATTTCAACTTTACTATGAATAGGATTTTACTTTTTATCACTAAGAAATATTTTTAGCCAGGACACAAGAGACAGGAAGTTGGAAACATACGTTTTTTTTTTAGAAAATTCTCATCATTGTGCTTGTTCGATTGATACATCATAAGAGTATATCTTTATCTAACAATATACGAGGCAGTGTAAAACTGAACATGGCTCACCACCATTTCTAAGCGAATAAATAAGTTAAAATTTTGATGAAATAAGTTGGATAATTTTATTTTCCCCATTTTCTTACATTTGAAATGCACGCTTAAAATTGCACAACATAAATACGTATTGCACGTGTAAGCTTGAAATGAAAGTCAGGAAATGAAAATGGAGGCGGGACGGATATAGAATTTCGATTTCCCAATTTGTCCACGTTGCATTACAAGTTGTCCGTGTTTGAAAATTTGATTACTCTTTTTTTCCCCTTCTAGAAATTGGGGAAAGTGGGGGGAGGGGGTAAAAAAGGGGGTGGGAGAAGTGGTTGGGGAATGTGAGCTGTGGTTCAAGTTCCTTAAAAGGCCTGAAGTCAGATTTTAACACAGTCCTTATCACGTGATCCATTCTAATCCTGGTCTTATATCGTTCTTACTCCCCCCTACCCCGCCCTCTTCACCCCCTTTCTTGGATTTGTGTGTGTATGTATGTCTGTGTGTGTATGTGCTCTACTCCTTGGCGTCTGATGCTTTGCCCCACGGCAGTGAACACAAGTGGAATCTTCTCTGGGCAGAAGGCGCCATTGTCTAGCAGGCTTGAAGATGGCTCGTTAGGAAGAAGTGAGAGTAGAGGACGAGATTGGAAAAAGGAGGGCTGATATACAAAGAGTGGCACGAAGGCTCGACAAGAGAGAGAAGGAAAAAAAACACACACACACACAACCTGCTAGACCCACGAGCATGGATGCGAGGAAGATAACGAGGTGTCGAGGAAGTTATTAATGAAAAATTCGATTCCTGTTTGCTGCTTTGGGGAAGAATGTTCCATCCAACTGGATTATCTCGTGAAATGACAAGACCGGTGGCACTGTTCATCTTTTTTAATTTATTTGTTTTCCAATATTTTTGGGGACAACCACGATGTACGCCCTCTCCTACGTCTGTAATGGAGTGTGGTTCAACAAAGAGCATCTCGCCATTGTTGGATAAATACTCGTTATACACCCTCGACTTGTTTAGGGCCTCGGTGTTTAATTAGTGTTGATGATTTCGTATGTATTTTAAATACGCTTAAAGAAGTAGGAAATTATAATGTATTACAATGGAGTGGTTCAACTCTTTTTCTCGCCATTGTTGGAGAAATACTCTTACACACCCTCGACTTGTTTAGAGCCTCGGTGTTTAATGGTGTTTTTTCAAAATTAGTTTTAAAGATTTACAATGTATTCTGTCGCTTTAAATTGCGCTCTACGTAGTCGGACACAAAAGTGAAAATATTATGGAAGTCTTAGCTTGCCACATTAGAACAAAGTTTCGTGCTATATATTACATTTTACATATTCAACTCATCTATCATATTCCTGATACATGAAATGTAATTCCGATGTAATTATACAGTAGCTCCCTGCACATCAGTGATTTCATAACGGTTATTTCATATGCGTTTCAATTACCGTGCTTGTTTCGTTTTAATCTTTAAATCCCCCCTTCACCCCTCCCGGTTTATTTAAATTTTTTGTTTACTCTGGTAATGTTTTCTTTTTTTCTCGCGACTTGATTACGGGGAATTCCTAGAATAGAATTACAAATTATCAACCACTGGCATCAATTTTTGCTAATTATTTCACAATTAGTTCACATCCAGTTCACAATTAGTTCACATTCGTTCCCAGAAATCGGAGCACGTTTGACATTTATGTGTCACGAATTATTATTTTTTTATTCTTTGTAGTTATTGCTATGAAAAATGGATTGCTATGAAAAATGGATATTTCTGGTCTCGCCATCACGTCTGACGTTATGACACTACGTGAAGGATAGTTTGTTATATTTGCCACAAACATGAAATCAGAGTAAACCGATGTGTCATATTCACATAGAGACCCGACATAGAGAAATATATCAACTCTTTGTCACACATATGTGTTTGGCCAAAATAATGTCACACTAGTATGTTGCGTTTTTCTCTGTATCTTTTGCCTGTCGGTGACTGATAGTGATATGCTAAATGTAAATTGCGGGGCCCCTGATAGGCGCGGGGCCCCATTTGGAGCAATAGGTCAAATCGGCCCAAGGCCGGCCCCCGCATCTTGTCTTTCTGTCTCAAATGCAATATGTTTCAATAATTGCTCGGTGTCATATGCCGATTCCAAGCATATTAAGTCCATTCCGATTTCGCTTACTTTTAATAATTATATCGAAAATTCTACACGTATGTTCTGCCAAAACCACTTTCCCTGCTCTGTCTGTCTGTCACTCTATCTTTCCTTCTCTGAGACACACCTACACATCCTAACGAATCTTTCACTCTTCTTTACAGCTACATTTAATTATCACTTCATCTGAAATATAACAATCAATTTTTAGCTACTTTTTCTGTTGTTTTTTTTTAAACAGGTGGGTTACTAATAACCGAACACGTTATTTGGTGGGTACATATTTTTATAAGATAGTGTATGAATCTTCAATCCTTTTCCCTCTTGTATCTGTATTATTTGATTGTTTATTCATGAAGGATTAGTTGTTATTTACCATGCCGTTTACTTGTAAACCGTGCGAATAAATTGATGAACTGTTTCCCGGACTAATTAAATCTTTGGGAATAAAGTTAAGAGTGCATTATCATGCATGGCTAATTATACAGCAATAAAAATATTCTTATTATTTGTCTAACAACACCAAAAGACGTTATCACAACAACAAAAAAAAAAGTAAAAAGGAATTTTTGCGGCTTGTATATGCTCCATAAGATGAACATTATTGTTTGTGTGTGTTTGTTTGTGTGTGTGTTTGTGTGTGTGTTTGTGTAACGTCCAGACAAATACAAATTGACAACACCCCCACCCTTCCCATCACATCCGTTTTTTTTTTGTTTCATAAAATCCATATTGTCTCATTGTAGTGGCCCCGTATAGTTCTGAGGTCAGAGAGTTTCCATAATGGCTTAATGGGTGGTTAAACAAAGGCCGGGGACTCGCGTGGTTTGCCGCCGACTTGCGTGTAGCGCCGGGGTCAAATCTGGAAATGTCAGTGTTCACAACACTGTTCAGCAGTAGACACAACATGTCCGTTAGTAGGTTTTGACCTACAGATGTTCAGAGTACATTATTGATGCTTTACGAGTTGATGACTGCAGCTGGTTTATTTGTTGGTACTTTGTGAACCCCCTCCCTCCCCCCCTCCATACACATAGTCACACTGTGACAAGTGATACACTTGTACATTTAAAAAAAAAGTTATTAAGGGGGTGGGGGGGATTAAAAAAACGAGCATGCCTGAGAGTTAAAAAATAAACGATATACTTTATTAACTCGTCTTAATTTCATAATTGGTGGGGAGGGGGTATGTTAAAGAAAAATCAGGAAACACATATTTATCATGTTTAACAATAACGAAACAATATTTCTCGTCCACACAACAGCCTGTAAAACAAATACTGTCTGTAACTGTGCGGCATGAGGCGTGGAAGTATCACAACACGTGATTGAACACGGTGCATCTTATATATGTGTATGTGAATCATTGTTATTTTAGTCGTGTGTGTGTATTCAAGCTATTCTTATTTAGCATTGTCTGTGTTTAAATACTATTGAAAAAAATAATAAGAATATCAATAATAAAAGACAACAACAAAAAGCACGAGGATAATTATACTGTACAGTTAAAGTAATAGCTCGCTCGTGAAAATTGACTCCGAGTGTCTGAAACATAGTGTTCAGATGAAATACCCGTGTGTTCCGAAAATAACACCAACATTATTTGTATCTGAGTTGGATAATTCGTGACATTTAAACGCATTGATAAAAAAAAAGTAAAACAAAAAATAACGTTACTGTATATTGTGGGGCGGATGGCCGAGTGGTGTAGATAGATGCCTGAATGTCAACGTGACAGTCCTGGGTTCGATCCTCGCTGAAAACCAAGCGAATTTTTCCAGGTAAACTATGTGAAGTCCCACAAGTCCACCCAGCTTTAAATGGGGACCTGACTTAAGTTGGGGGAGTAAAGGCGGCTGGGCGTTGTACTAACCACACAATCCCTTTTATTTGCCGAGGTTACAGAGACAGATGCATTATACACTTCAGCTGCCTCGATGAACCTTTAAGGCTAAGGGAACTTATTCCATATTAGTGGCGGTTTTATGAACTTTCTGTTAAGTAGATTATCACTGTTCATTACTGCACGAAGTATAATTATGATAGCTTTTCCCGCGTAAATCGTCCACTCATTCTCATCGTATCGTTATCTCCGTAATTCTCGCCTTAATTAGTTTTGCAAAATATATCATCATTACCTGACGTTATTATTACTTCGGTCATCATCTTGGATTTTTTTTTACCGCCGTAGGTAATATTATTATTTTTTTTTTTATCTTTCTTCCCGGTCCTTCCGCTTATCGTTACACTCCAGCTCTCAAAAAAATTCGCTGCGCGTGACTGCCTCGTCGACAGGCTCCCGTAATGATTGTAAATATTATCTTTTCGACTCGTTTTTCCGAAGCTACAAGATCCCCGGCAATGCTCGTCAAAGTTAACCCTCTCGAGTGTTATTTGCTGTTTTCTTAAAGCATAATGGCGCTCGTGCTGAACGACTCGATAGATGCCTCGGTAATTACCCAACTCTGTTCAGCGTAAAGACTCGGGGGAACCCCCTTTTAAAACGGGTTATTCATTTTCTCTGTCTTTCGCATGCACGACAGTTGTGAAGTAAACGTTATATATCTGGGGTGGTTTTTAAAAAGGAGATAATAAAAAAATAATACCATACACCTTTGCATTTCTCGTTTCTTGTATATCGGGCTCAACCTCATAGTCGCCATCGTTTCATGTTTATCGGATTACTTTTTGTCTGACATCGTCACTTCATGTGCACTGGGATCCAGTTCGTTTTGCCGTCGTCACTTTATGTGCACTGTGATCCATTTCTGGTCGACAACCTCACTTTATGTGCACTGGGATCCAGTTTACGTTGCTACCCTCACTTCATGTGCACTGGGATCCAGTTTGCGTTACTACCCTCACTTTATGTGCACTGGGATCCAGTTTGCGTTTCTACCCTCACTTCATGTATACCAAGATTCACCTCTCGCTTCACACTCGTCCATAAATTCATCTAATTACGTCGTCCCAGAATGTATCTAACACCCGTCTCTGCTCTGTTGTTGTTATTTTTTTTTTATTATTTATCTTCTTGTGTGCTAATTTTCAAAGTGCTGCCTTTATTATTTAATATCCGAAACAAATTTTATGTGTGCGTGTGTGTGTGTATGTGTGCGTGTGTGTGTGTGTGTGTGTGGTGCTTAAAATGAAATTTCTCTGGTACACTTTTTTTCGTCACTTCACCGCCTATCTCTTCAGGTCACGTGACACTGAGTAGAGAACTGCGCTCTCGTGTCACTCGCGTTACTCGCGTTTTTTTTTCACAAAAGTTGTTTATCCCAGTGGAAGATAGCAGACTAAACATTAATTTCCTTGTTTACCAGCAGGAGTTAAAGACAGCCGACTAGGGGTTATACAAAAACCGACTTTTAAAAAAACCGGTTGTCGAAGGTCAATTTCTCAAAAAACCGGAGAAAACCGGTTTTCGGTTTTACAATAAAATAAGTGAAATAAACGATTTTTAAAGCATTCTAGCAATAATTATTTTCAATGTATGCCGTATTTAATTGACGGGCATGAAAATGAATAAAGTTTAATGTAATTATGTCAACCAATTTTTAAAGTAAAATTATAAATACAAGAAATAAAATATCAATATGACAGTAAAAATATTACTACTGCCTACTGGGTACATGTATTAATATTCCTTTAAATTGCATATTGACTTATTATATTTCTATCATGGCCTTTGAACTGCTAAACTTTGTTTGGCAGTCACGAATGAGACTTAATTATTTCCCGTGTTTCATTCATATTAAGCTATAAATATACGTGGCTGTCAAAGACACGAGGTTTGGTTTGCCGCTCACAGACAAGTTCAGAATCAGCCGTTGTGATGTAGACCTCAGTACATGTATAGTACTTATTTATATATAGTCTATAGATATTACGGTTCTTTTTTTACTCTTGGTATTATCTTTGTCTTTTTCTCTCTCACTCCCTCCCTTCCCCTCTCTCTCTTTCTCTCTCACATCCTCTGTCTAAGTTTCTAATGTTATCTATATATGTGACACAGTACACAAACACCACTGTACCTCTATGGACCCACGGGCCAAGGCCACATTGAATGCCCATTTCAAAAAAATTTCTCCACTGAACTCTAAATTCACTCCTCGCCCCTCCCTTCATACAATTATCTCCCCACCTACCCCACTCACATCCCTGAGATGTATCAGTTACACCAGTCATTACAGCGGCTGTACGACGGTCCTGCCTTGTTTAGGTTAGAGGGGTTGGCGGTGGTGAAGGTGTTGGATGACGAACATAAATTTAGTCAACTTGAAAAAAAAGCCTCTGTCTATTGTTTAGTACCGAACTAAGGAGATACCAATACCCCAATCCCCCTCTCCCGTCTCAATGATATGCCATTTTCAAGTTGTATACTTTACGCAAGTAAACACTAAATTCTTGCGCCAAAAAATTGGTTGTTCTGTGGAATTAGTAAACGACCTGGGTTAGCCCTCTTTCCAGGTCGAGGAAACAACGGATACAATAAATCTCTCTATGTGTATATACCCTCCCGTCCCCCTCAAGTTAACCCTGAACCACTGGTCACGCCTTCTCTCTTGTATCGCTCAACAATTACTTTCTAACAATGACCAAGTATACGGGTCAGACTGACATGGGAGTTCATTGGAAAGTCAAAGTTTCCCAGATTTCTCTGCAATTTATCTGAATGTAACAACATTTTTTTCTAATTGTTAAGTGCTAGGGCTAAAACCGACTTTTTAAAGCCCAAATAACCGGTCTGTCGAATGCTTCGAGATTCATCGAAAAACCGGTTTTTCGCCGCCGGTTTTTAAAAACCGGCAACCCCTACAGCCGACTGACTCAGCTAGAAACACTATAGAAACACTTGCTGGCTTGCTGTTGTTGTTGCTTAAAAAAAAAAGGTTTTGTCAGAAAACTTTACTGAAACACACACACACACACACACACACACACACACATACACACACACACACTATTGTTATCGCGGCTCTCAACCTTTTCAGCGACTGTACCCAGAAGGGTACGAAAATATTACCCGTCGGCACCCATCAAACGTAAGCTCTTCAAATATGTCGCTGCGTACTCCTGCGTAATTTATTCCTTACCCGGTACCACCGGTTGAGTGCCGCGGTATTTTTATCAGTGGCGTCGCTAGCAGTATTAGTGCCCTCCCTCAAAATGTTTCAGGGGGTGTTGAGCTTCAAAAAAACATGTTCGTCTCTTACGCAATAACTCCCCCCCCCATCCGTACGCAGCGGACCCCATCAGGCCCGTAGCGTGCGGGGGGCCAGGGGGGCCGCCCCCCTGCGATTTGTCTGGTCTCCTCTGCTTATTTGTTATACTTTGTAAAATGTATTACCTGGCCCCACTGCTATTGCCTGGCCCCTGCTGTAGAATGCCTGACACCTGCTTTATAAGTTTCACGCTACAGGGCTGGACCAAATGCCCTCTAAAACTGCGTCTTTGACTGGTATTGAAGAAAAAAGAAGTCTCCATGAATTATAACCATTCCGATACAAGTATGTCATTCCATATGGAAGAGCTTTGCTTTGAATTGCAATCTTACCACCCCCTTCCCGTCCAGCATTATTGATAATCGAATAAAATCAGCCCCCTCCCCCCCAAAGCCCTTTTCCGTCACTTGCCCATAAAAAATGATTAATAATAATGCCTGTAAATGGGCTTTTTATTTATTATATTTTTTTTTACAAAGATCTCATTTTATTCAGAGGTTGCTTCCCCTTTTTTTCGTCCAGTTGTCTACTGAATACACCTATGATTTTATTGTTTTTACTTATCGCGATACACCACGTGAGAATCACTGCCCGAGACTTTGAAATTTAATCCGGTTTTTTTTTTTTGGCCAGAGTTTATAGATAATGAAAAAAAAAAACACAACCGCGTCCAACAACTTAAGCAGACGTTCAAACACACAAGTGGGCGCGTTGTCTCCCCCTTAAAAAAATCTATATACATGCTAAAGCATTGAAACTGAAGCTTTATATTTAGATATTTTTTTTTCACCGAGCTGTCCATAAATATACAAGTCCAGATACAATCTTAGCCTGGACTGGGAGCCACTCGTTTTGGACACTCGTTTCTTTTAAGAATGAATATCAGCTTTTTGACCACCTTGGCAAGATTTTGATAAGACGAAGAAAAAAAAAAGAATACAAAAAATAGCCAAATGTAGCTCAGGTAAAAAACATGCCAAAGCGAACAGGTGGAAGCTTTTAACTGCCATGTTGAGGGAATGTCAGAGTTTGTTCTGGGAAAGAAACTTTTTTTAATTAAAAAAATAATAAAAATGTGTATATCTTAAGAAACAAATTTGGAAACACTTCACAGTTTTCAGTTGAAGTGAAAGTTAATGAATAGCCTCCCTTGTTGGGTTGTTTTTGTTCTAAATTAGTTTTCGAAAAAATAAATTAAGTGTTTCTCTAAATAGCTTATAGGATTAAAAAAAAAATGACGTACATGGGGTTCATTTGATTGAAAGTCATCTATACAACATTATACGTGTATATGTTTTGGGTACAGGAATACACGTAATTGAAACTTTACAAACTATAACAATACTCCTTCAAAAAACACATCCAGTAACAGTGGGAAAATAAATAATCAATGAAATCACTTTTAGTAAGCTGTTTTTTTTTTTTTTTTTAAAAGCGAAGGCTGTTTGCGATAGATTTTGGCTGTTCAACTTGAGATGGAAAATACATTCTTCTTTTGTTTGTGCGAAACATAACGGTAAATACTCCTGCTGAATAGAACAGCATTTGTGCGCTCGATACCATTTGTATGAAAATGGTACATAATGTATTGGCTAACACCCTCTTTTATAGTCTTTATTTTTTCTAGAAAATTCAAATGATTTCATAACAAAATATTTATGATATTTTTAAAAGAGAAGTAATATTTAAAAAGTACGGTTTAAATCGTAGTGTCCTTAGGAATAAATATTTGTTTCGTTTTGTTCGTTTTTTTTTCTTTTGTCGTTGACAACTTTCTGTCTAGTCACAGTTTCATCCTCATTGTACGTGACAAGACCTATATAATTCACACCTTTCTAATTAAAACAAAAACTTTTCGTTACATATTTCCTAGAATTGATTTTTTCCTCTACTTCTTACTTTGCTTTTAATTTAAACACCAAGGGAAAAAAAAGAGAATTTACTCACCTTGAAACAATTAACTGTGACTCAACGGGAGCATCCAGTCAAATTTTGTAACCACTCCTTGTTTTTTTAGTTGTTTTTTATATATTTTTTTTCTTTCAGATTTATTAGTATAATAACGTAAAAAATGGGTTAATGCTAAACGCACCAGATTTTAGTTTTTAATGAATCCACAAAAAGTTGACAAAACCAAAAATGCATTTTTTAAAAATATAGTTAAAGTTTATTTAGGGGCCTAAAATGATTGAACAGTCGGGGTGTCAACTGAAGGCACCAGTTTTTAAAGATAAAAAAGTGCCGGTATTTGCTAAC
Source organism: Bulinus truncatus (assembly GCA_021962125.1). Lineage (NCBI taxonomy): Eukaryota > Metazoa > Mollusca > Gastropoda > Planorbidae > Bulinus > Bulinus truncatus. Next base: position 1,730,768 of record JAGDYQ010000054.1, on the reverse strand, counting down.
GGCAAATTAACTCTGCACTGGGCCCTCAAATGTAGCATGTAGTAGGTTACCCCTATTGGAGATTTTGCTAGGGCCCCTAGATAACGTAATAAACAGTTTTGCAAAAAAAAAATTAAAAAAATAAATAACCCACTGTACTTTTTGTGGATGCTGGTTAGGTGTGTTGTCAACAGATACCTTCATTATATGGACTTCTGTCCCACTTCTGGGGGCTGCAGTTGTTTGTCCGTACGGGAAGGAATGCCCCCCCTCCTCCCTCGTGAAAGCCAGAAAGGAGGCGAAGGGCATTGGCCTCCGCGAACCCTTACAACCCAGTTATGGTGAGGCTAGGTGAGATCAAGAGATCAAATCTCTATCTTAATGGAACCTCGTAGGATTACTTGTCATTTCCTTCTGTAATTGATGAAACTACGTCATCCTACCATGGGATTAGTCATCCCATATGAGCCCTTTATTCCCCACGCCGCTCCTGTTTTTTTTTTTGGCGTTATTTTTATTAAATGTTTTTAAAACAAAATCACGCGACCAAGAAAAAATTTGCGCGCGTGTTTGTAGAATTATTTAAAAAAAAAAAGATATATACTAGTATACGTCAACACCTGGCCGTGGCCTGCGTTGTCCCACGTGAAAAATATTACCTGTGATCCACAGCCAGGTGAGAATTTCTCCGTTGCGGAACAGAAGGGCGGGCAATGTTGCTAGCTGCCTTGTCAGATGGAAAGACATTAGTCAAAAACAAAAGTTTTCCTATTGAAAAAATATTTCGAACGCATTATTTATTTTTACCTGTCTTCACTAAACACCTGGACGCCTGAAACTTTACACCGAAGGAGAACATATCCTTTAATTGAAAGTACTTGCATACCGAACGTAAAAAAAATATTAGTCATCGCTTCACTAATACTAAACCCAACGATTGCAATAACTGATGTACCCATTGGACATAGCATATATTTATTCATATATGATTCAAATAATTTAAATATAACGGTTATCTTCTATTGTGGGAGGTATTTTTATAAGTGGTAGCGTCTGTGGCGTAGCGATATACTATATTCCATAAATAACAATACATATGTAATGAGCCAAAACAACCATTAAGTTCAAGATGTTCATTGTGAGTCTTTATCTGATGTTATAAATAATTAATTACTCACTCTGTACAATAACTAAGACTTTATCTCTAAAACTAATCTTTCTTTAAATCTCTACACTAAAACTGATACTATTTATCGATAATTATGATTGTCGTGACAAAAACAATTAGTTAACGTCTTACATTTATATGGAATATTTCTACTAGTCCTTCAGCAATGACCAGGTAAGATCTATCAAGACGTCATAGATAGTAAAGTGTTTTCATTGATTAAATCTGCTTGAAATTGATTAGCGATTGAGTATTGATTACTAGATAATGACGAAGCTAATGTCATGAAGTACCAGTTTTAATTTTGATGGACCACCTCATTTCTCATTTTGTTTACGCCAAGCTGTTAACGTGTTGGCAGCAAAAACAAAACAAAAAATAACTTAAGAGCAATCGAACATTAGTCGATATACGTTTTGTCGGCGTGCCATGTAACTTTACGCCAAAAACCTTGAATATTTAACGATTCGCCGTTGAGCTCGTTCAATGTCACTCAGAACTTCTCGTGTGACATTTAGTTGGCTCTGGCATACCAATGGAGGTGCTTGTACAGTTTGATGCTGTCTCGTTTTACTTGTTTCTCAACGAGGCACTGCAGAGTTGTTGTTACTAAATGTCTGGTATTTATTGTTTATTGCAGTTTTTTTTATTTATTTTTACTGGCACAGAGTGTTATTACATGCATAATCGTTCTTACGTTTTCCGGGGCCATTGGCAAATATATGTTCGATTGCTCTACGCCTAATTACATTTGGGGCCCTAGTTGAATTTACTTTTGGGGCTACTGCAAAAACGCTTTACGCTGATTAGTGTGTCAAGTTAAATGTGCATGTATTTCATTTGTCTGTATGGTTATCACTTTCTCCTAAGGGCGTATGTAAAGTGATGAAGTCACAGTACTCCAAACAGGTGTCCACTCTTGCATGAAACACCCCCACACACTGACTGACGTCATTTGTCGTCACACAAAAAATAAGAGGAGATGGGGGTAGGGGAGAACTAGGTTGTGACCTCTTGTTCATACACACATACACATAAACGTTAGCCTGAACTTTGCTGCATGTCGGGTGACAGTTTCACGAGCTATCTAACTAGATGACACTGCAGATGAGGGCAATATTTTCCTTCCACAATGCTTCCTTTCATTATCTTATTATAAGACATATATATATAACATGTAATGAAGGCTAAATACTTCGTTCCATTTGTTGTATTGTCATGAGCTCACAGGTGCATTTAAGAGGGAGTATCTATAAGCTTGGCCTATAGTTTTATTTTTTAGTACAGATAGGTGACAATAGAAATTCTTTACACTGGGGCCCTTAAAAGCGCAAGGCTTAAGGTGGTCGCCCTATTTGTGCCCCCCCTCCAGGTCTAAAAGCAGCCACTGATGGGTTTGTCCAAACGTATCAGATAATACTAATACAAAATAAGTGTACTACTACATTGCAATAATTTAGTTGTTACAAAAAATGGAGTGCGATAAGTAACATCGAATTGATATTTGACATGATGTAAAAAATTGCGACCACTCCCCACCCCCACCCTCGCCCCCGTGGGCCTTTTTTTTTTTTGAATAACGGAATACGATAAACGTAGAAACGGTAATGAAAGAGGAAACACACATCAGCGCTCACCTTGGCAAGGTGAGAAAAGACATGAACTTTACAAACGTAAACCTAACATTTACCTTTCCAAATGTTTATTCCACGCCAGCCTCACGTAATGCACACATATCGTATCTAATCATATTGTCATGCTCATCCGATCACACTGTTCTCGTCTCCAGTTTTTAAAACGCATGTTTTTATTGCAAACTGATTTTAATGATGTTGTGACACAACATCTCTAGCTAGGAAAGTGAGCTTCAGTTATCACGGCATATGTTGAATAATCATTAATCGATCATAGCAAAATTAATTCAATTTTTTGCTATTTTTCCCACTTGTTTTTTTAATCTCAGCTTTGTATGCATTTCACATTTGACTCACTCGTACACTCCTCGTTTATTTTCCATGCTTTAATTCTTCTCGCCGTGTGTTACGTACATGGTTACATTACCTCTAGTGATAATTACCCCTGCTGTCTATCCATCGTGAACTTATGTTGTGTACTAATACGTTAGTGAGTGTGTGTGTGTATATATATGTATATATATACATACATATATATATATGTACATATACATATATATATATATATATATAAATATATATATATATAAATATATATATCGTTTTTCGGTGTTGATATTTCATTCAACCAGAGTTTGATCGACTTTCACCCTGTAAGGTGTGAAACGGTGATTGATTTAAATAAGGGAAAGAAAAAGTACTTGTTTACGAGTGCACTCGAAGTATGTTCTTTACTTTGAGAACGGATGTAAACCTCTTTTTTTTAACTGAATGCTGGGATAGTTCTTAAAGGGGGGTGGTACGTTAATGTCTGCAGGAAATCCTGTTGTCCTCTCCCACAAAAAACTAACAACGGAAAGGGAAGGGAGGTTGGAGAGGGTAGGTGTCTTGGACTTTTTGACGTACTTTACTGATTCTTGTGGTGAAAACATGAAACTTTTAAAGCCCAGCGTAACGTGCCTTAAAAATGGGGTTATGTAACTAAGGGGTGCATAGAACAGGAGCGGTAAGGGGATCCGTTTGAAAAAAGACCTTCGGTGTTACTGCCTAGAGAGATGACATTTTACAAGTGAGGACACGTAACGCTTTGCTGATTATTAACAACAACAAAAAATAAATAAAACGTTGACTTGATAAAATAGATGGATCACAACCGATACTGACTGCAGAGCCGTAGCTAGCTATTGTGGCGCCCTGTGTGAGTTTCATTTTTTTTGACGCCTTCCTCCCAATTAGAAATGTGCAAGAACATTTAACAGCACTCTTTCGGCGTCCTTTCCTGGTTCGGCGTCCTGTGCGGCCGCTCAACCGGCAGTACCGTTTCTACTCGTCTTACATAACGTATCATCTATAAAATGTTTTATGTCCATCAACACTTTACAGTATGGGTTAATGTCTGTTTCCACAGTAGTTTCCCACATTTCCCGCCCATTTTGTCTAGTGTGGATTTAGTGGCGGATTAATCACGGCGAATCCATTTCGTCTGATAAATAAGGGCCGATTTTTTTATATTTTTTTAGCCTAATGGTTGATCCAACCTGGGCTGCAAGTTCAACAAAGGTCAAAGTTCAGAATTCTAGCCAGTCATCTCTGCCGCCTTGCAGTGAAAAATATACAACTCTTTGGCTATATATTTTCCTGTACACTGCAGGTCGAGATCACAGACCAAATCTATATATCACTGTATTAATGGGTATTTTTTTGTTTCGCAGTGGCTACGGTTCGGTCCGACCGAACGCGTATTTTTTTTTTCGGGTACCAGCCTTACTTATTATTGCATAGCGGCCGAGTCGCTGCACTGAACTATATAACAACATAATTTTTTTTTCAGGATTAGGGTTAGGGATAGGGTTAGGGATAGGGTTAGAGATAGGGTTAGGGTGTGGAGCAATATTATCTATGGCTGGTACCCTAAGTAAAAAAAATACGGGTTCGGTCGGACCGAACCGTAGCCACTGCCTTTTTGTTTATACCTGTCAGACCATCATTTTTTAAATACGTTGCGGCAGAATCCAATTATTGGGGAAAAAAAATTCCATATCGTACCAGTCTAGAAAATATTTGCCAGGGTCATAAACTCACCGACACACTCATCGGGTGGACGAGTGTAGCCCTCGTTTTAGGTTCGCTTCGTACCACGTCATATCCTTAACACCGTGAGTTGAATTTATATATCTCTTCGGTCTGAAAATTACTTTCTATTTTTATCTCATTTCCTGTTGATATCTCACTATTTATATATAAAGCCTATTATAAGACATATCGTATTTCGTTATGATAAAACGAAATTCCGATCAAGCGATCCCTGTGTGGTCCTGATAAATATGCCACACCAGTAAGCAACAAAAACGTGTTATCGAATAACAATCAAATATCACTTCAACAAATATTTAAGCCATTTGAATACTTAACACTCTCCATACTGAAACAGTATCATAATTTGTTTAGACCAAATCAGTGTTAGCCTATAGATGTCTTCCGGTATCATAATTTGTTTAGACCAAGCCGTGTTAGCATATATTTGTCTTATGGTATTATTATTTTATGTCGACCAACCAGTGTTAGTGTTCAGATGTCTTATGGTATTACTATTTTATTCAGAGCAACCACTGTTAGCGTATATATGTCTTCTGGTATTATAGTTTTATTTAGACAAATCAGTGTTAGTGTTAAAATGTGTTACATTATTTTTAATTCCTTATTAATAATGTAAAATGCCATATAATTGGGATATTTAAAAAAAAATAATTTTCTTTTCCATTTCAACAAACACTGTTGGATTATTTTAAGACTTTATTTTCGGCTACTTGCAATTGTCCTGCACATCCCGCACTTTAATTGTCCAGTGTCCTGAAGTCGTCGAAAAAAAAAAAGAGACTGTGTCCAGACACCGCCGCTTAATAAATCATTTTAAAGTGTGCATCTGAGAACCATTGTGCTATTCCATGAAGCGAGTTAGCACTCGTGTGTGCTCGTGCATGCGTGCGTGTATGTGTGCTAATGCCTGCGCCAATCGACCGCCTTGAGTAAAGAAGAAACTCTTTTTACGCACCACATTTATTCATTGATCTGCTGAAAAGGGGGGGGGGCGCGGTCCATCTATTTCTATTAATAGCCTAATAAGGACAGCTGTAAATCGAGCCGATATGTGCAGCCGTGTCGAAGATTTGTGGCCGAAATATTTTTTCAGGGAAGGATTTGTGGGTATAACCTTAAACAACGGTATACGCCTTAGATAGGAAATATGTTTGAAATAGGGTCAAATGATTGGAGTAATCACTTTCAGTAATGCTTCATGTAATATGAAATGAAAATACACTGTACATGTTTATAGTTAATTAAGAAAAATATACTTTAAAAAAATGTTTCAGTATCACTTAACTATATATGATATTTTAAATAAGTTTAAAGATAAATGTATTTGGTTTGGTTTTATTCACTACCCTCAGATCATCTGCAACTCGATCTCTCTTCGCTCTTTTTTCTTTCATCCTTTGAAACCTCTGTAAACAATAGTCTCGTTGTTTCTATTCATGATACTTTCTTTTTTTTCCTACTATGAATGCTATTATACTTTCTTTTTATATCAAAAAAATCGAAGTTTTCGTCTGGTAACAAGAAGTCATTATTACACTCTACTTAAATTGAGGTCAAACTTCTCTTGTTTTGTCTTATTCAGTTATGGAATTCTTTTTTCCCAGTTTCCTTGGCGCACTAATTGAAAACTGGACTACAGACTTTACACATAGTTTTTACCAAGCTCGTTAAAAGATGAGACAATATTATTTTGAACTGATAGTACTTCTCCTTAACAGAGGTGGCGAAAATAAACCATTAGACTCAGGGCGGGATGCAATGTGTGTACGAGCACACAACGAGTGGCATAATCTTTATCTCTTACGGGGAGACGGCTGGCAGGCGTCAGTGGCAACCGGCGTTTGCGGCACTTGTGACCTGGCGTGATAGCGCTTACAAACCCCACATCTACAGTGTCACCGTCGTAAATAGGTCAAACTGACATGGCATATGTTTACAGAGCCTTTCTTGTGGATAGGCTATCCGCCTAGGTCCCTACCCTACTGCCAAGTTCAAGAATGAATTCCTATCAAATCTTTTGCTATCAGGGCCCCGGCAGCTATATCTGCATAGGGCAGGGCCGCCGCAACGAGTTGGCAAACCTTACACTTGTCTGGTACCCAGATCCTTTGGGGCCCATCCACGTTCGAAAATATATGTATCTATTTTTTGTGTGTATATTCCTGCTGCAATGAAGCAGCGTCATACATTTTTGGGACTAGGGGCTGGGGCAGAGAGGGGGCCCACCGCAGCTGTCAGAGTTTGTCATGGGGCTCTAGATTTGTTTTCTGCGGCCCCAAATTATTTGCCCAGAGCCCCCGAAAACGTTATATAGGGTCCGCATGCTGCTAACGATATTTTTGTCAATAAATCCTAAAAAAACACAAAGATAGTGAATCTACTGATGAAATGTGTTTTAGCAAAGATGCTGGGTGAATTTAATGGTATTACGGAATATAACATTGAAATGATATTAGCGCATGCCTTAAAAAAACCTTTTGATTAGTTATGGAATAAAGAACAAGAAGAAAAAAAATTTAGTCGCTGACTGCACTCACAGTCTCAGGGTTGTGAACAGTAAATTTCGAAGCCGGACCAAGGGGAGATAATTTGATTTCTCTGACTAAATTTTCGCTGCTCGGGCATCACTCGTTAAAGTAATGGTGTTTTCACAGTCCTTAATCTGATAAATTGATATTTGATTATTTTACCCCAAGGGTAACCCCCAGGGCATTTTTTCCCGAGGCTAAAATATCCAATAATTCCGTTTTGTAAAATACATGTATGTATTTATTATGTCACACAATTTTATTATTTTGATTTTTACTGCATCTGTGTTCTCCTTTTTATAACATTGTTTATTTATCAATTCCCCCCCCCCCATATCTTTTCCCCAAGCACAAATACACCTTACTTATTATAAGATTCTTAACTGTGTTCTGATCTCTGAACAACTCGATTCGCCTCAAGTTCTTAACAAATCCAGAAGGAACTTTGTTTAATTTAACACGCGAGGCGGCACTGCAAGCAGTAACTCAAATACCAGATCGAATACCATGATGTAGAAAAAATGCTTTTAACATTAATAGATGAACATTAATTGATGAACGTTTTCGATGAGATCAATAATTATAATCTATAGAAGATTTTTTAAAAATCATCCGTGGTTATATGAATGACGTCACCACGAGAGCACTATCGCTATTTTACCCCAGACCCATGTACGGTCCTATTGATCCGGACCCTGAATACCGTTCTCCAGTACAACAAAACTCGAATCGATTTCCCCTCGACCCCGTCCACAAAATTAAGAGGAAACGGCCGAGGGCTTTTATCAGACTTGTAGGTATCTGGCACCGACACGCGAATCTTGATTGGTCAAGGGTTTCGGCCAGTGCCAAGCATTGTAGTTTGTAAATAAGTATGACCCGAGCGAGGCGATAAATTTGCCGATACTGTGTAAGTCTGTACTTTCGTTCAGAGGTTTAAATGAAAAAGAAACAAGTCTTTCTCTCCCAGATTTTTTTTTTACTTAGCGCTATCAGGTTCTGGGAGGAATACGTTGCCCTAAAATAATCCTGTTATATCAATCCCTAAACAATCCCCAAATAAGAACACACACACACACACACTGATAAAGAATTTATGCTATGGCAATAGTCATTATGTTTTTAACCGAAAGGCGCCACTCGCTACCGCGAGTGCCCTAGAGTGCTAATGTCCTTTAAAATGGACGCGAGTTTTGAGACTCCCTTTTCCTAGTGACTCGTGAAGTTTCACTGGACGAAGACAGCTCGATTTTTAGTAAACGTGCTATGTTGGGACGAACTATTTTTAGATAAGGAATAAGCATACAGTATAAATTATTGACTTTCCCTTCTCACTCCCCTGCTTCTTTATATATCCACCCCCCCCCCTCTTCACCCCCCCCCCAATCCTCTCCAGACATCATTCATAAGCGGCTTTCTGCCGTTGTATGTGATGGGAATGACACTTAATATGTCACTCTCCCACTCCCCTGCACTTCACCTGCCGAGTTCCCCGTGCACGTAAAGTCGATGTAATTATTTTTTTTTTTTTGCATATGTCTATCTGAATATTGTCACATTTAGCTTGTTTTTAAACTGAGTCATATGAAATGAATGAATTAACTCAAAATGTTATGGGTGTTTAAAAACAAACACATAACAAGAAGCAACCGATGGAAACTATGACAGATGACAATGTAATTTAAATCATCGGAATTATGGGATATCTCTGTATGACAATACACCAGCCATGCCTCTGCTAGCTATAGATGTATAGTCTTTCTTAGTACACATACTGGGTAAATAGCCTGGAGAAAAAAAAAGTGAACCATTTGCCGTGCAGCTCTCTAAGCACCATACTATTTTTATTCTTTGATTGTTGTTTATATATTTACACAAAATGATCAAGAAGTGCTCTTTTAACGGAAAGGGGGGGGGGCACCGGGCACGCGTACCCCACAGGGGACGGGGTGAAGATTATGCAGGGATACGCAACGAACTATAATTTTCGTTTGCTACAACCAAGAGTTTGAAGAAGGTCGCCAGTTTGTTGCCTGACTCACCATAAAACCACCGTGCCCAAAATAGCGCATTAGAATTATAAGCACACCTCATTATGAAAATATGTACATTTTATTCGCTAACGTTCGAGGGCATTCTTTCGCACTATTTGGGTACAATCTCGAAAAAAAGGTTGTTGAGAACCGCTGGGCTAAGGTAAATGGCTTATTTTTTCGGGGGTGGGGGTGGGGGGAAGGCTTGTAAGGTTTATGACAGTACCTCTGCTCAGTGAATATTTCTTGACTAGCTGTATAAAGTCTGCTTAAACAGACGAAAGTGAGGGATGACCATATTGGGAGATCTGATTAGTGGCACGAAAAAAAATTTGACTCTTGTCAATTAAGTTAAATTTCACACACACTCATTTAAAAACAAAAAAAAAAAATGTTAAAAACACATTCATAGGTACTTTATGCACCCCTCCTTCCCCACCGCCTCTTACTACTCCCATAATTTCAAAATTAAAAACATAATCCTTTAAAACATAAAGCCTCTGATACAATGATACATAAAATAATTTTTTTTCAATCAACACAGTTTCCGTTATTACCAAAGCGAAACGTTCTTTATTTGTACACTTTATTATTTTTATTTTAATAACTCATATTGACCATTCATCGGCTCTTCCTCGTACTTTGATTCAACACGTTGACTATTGCAACTCGCGGCCATTGTTTATTCTTATTTTGATGTCCTCGTTTGTCTGTCGAGGCTGTCACGAGTTGGGCCACTGACTGATAAGACTCACTGTCACAACAATAAAAAAAAATCGAGAAAATAAATGTGACTGGCTGTATTTTTTTTCGTAATCGCATAATGATAAATAATAGGCACTTTGTCACAATCATCACAAGTCATTCTGGCATGGAATCGCGTCGTACGTAATCTTCTTAACACCAGTCCGTTCTGCAACCCTCTACCCGTCTCCCCCCCCCCCCACCACATCTTTAAACCGTGCAATAACTTAGCAAACTTACTATCATCGATCTTGCTCCGGGCTTAGTAATAAACGCCAGGGTCTGTGGGAGGGGGTAGGAGACGAGGGAAGTTGAAACAGGGGAAAGCAAGAGTTGGGGGTGGGGGGTTGGGAAGGGGATTTTGGGGAAGGGGGTCGAGATCCTCGGGAAAAGAAATGAAAAAAAAAGAGAGAGAAGATGGTGAATGGAATTGAAAGCGGTATAGTCCCACCAAAAGTCAACAAATAACTTGTCCTGGAGAGAGACAGCTGTATCGATTGGAAGAGAAGTGTCGGCGCAGAGTTCAAAGAACGGAACACAAGACTTTTTTTTTTCTGCTTCTTCATCCATACAACAGACACGCAGAGGATACACAACTTTTTGTATGAAGACAGACATTTTTTTTTTGGCTGGATGTCAAATGTGTATTTAGTCTGTATTTAGTCTATAGAATGGTTGATACTCTTACCAAAGTATTCTTCTATAGTAATCTATGGGAACTATCTACATTTTACTTTTTAAACAAATTTAATCTGGTAGAATCTGGAAATAACGTAGCAGGGACGAGGCGTGAGTGTTGCCGGTCTAACTCAAAGATAAAAATTGATTGATGTTATTATAGCTATATACAAAACACAAACGAACAAAGATCTATATATTTGTATAAAGTATTGGACTAATGATATATACGATTTAAACGTAGATAATGAAATAACCTACTTAAATGTATGTCATAAAAATAGTCCTTTCTGGTAGTTGGTTCAAATAATTACTTGATATTTAGTATACATTTTCTATTTACTAAAAATTTTTATTAGAAAAGATTTAAAAAATGAAAATATTACATTATCAAGAAAATGCTACATCATTTTTTTAAAGCAAGCTTTCCCATTTGATTCCCTTTGTAAAAAAAAAAATAAATAAAACTTTGCCTTTGTCAAGTAACCTTTTCCAATTAAAAAAAATATTTTACATTAATAATTCAATAGACTTTCTCGATATTCTAGCCGCAAAATATTCATCATATTCACCTGAATGCCACGCCCATTCATTCCAATTATCATTTAATTAAATTTTAGGATAAACTTTTTTTAAATTAAAAAAAATGACATAATGTTAATATGTCTAACGAAAAATGACATAATGTTAATATGTCTAACAAAAATGACATACTGTTAGTATGTCTAACAAAAATGACATACTGTTAATATGTCTAACGAAAAATGCCTACATTATGTTCCCCTTCGATTGTTTTTCAGGAAAACGATTTAATGAATGAATTATTTCTTCATATAAAAAGCCTGATTGAAAGAGTAATTAAGTTGCGATAAAGGAAACAAAAAAACCTCACTGATAAATTATTCAAAGGTATACTACATACGATCATAAATTGACCATTCGCCGCCGTATGAGTTAACCTACATCTCCCACGAGATGCCACTGTAAAGCTGGACAACCGAGTCCGTGTGTTGTGGATTGAGTAATGTACTTCACGAGGATCAATTAACGGCCATTTATTTTTTTTACCAATATGAATATCGATTTCCTGGTACGCAGGTTCATGGTCGAATCAGATTAGATGTCCCCCCCCCCCCCCCTTCTGTCTCTGACTTTTTTGGTTTTTAGAGCATTTTCGAAAAAAAAAATGCTCAATTGTCCCCGTTTTGTCTGTCTGTCTGTCTGTCTGTCCGTCATCACCCTAGATCTCAACAACCATAAGTCCTAGACCCATGATGTATATATCATCTTGTAAGTCTTGGCCTGCCAAGTGTACATCAAAAGTTCATTTCGCGATCTGACCTCTGAGGGCCGTAAAAGGGGCCTTATAAAGTACCGTTTTTTTTTACTATATAAGCTATATTAATTAAGGAGCGCCCTATATCTCAGCAACCATAAGTCCTAGACCCATGATGTAGGTCTTGGCCTGCCATGTGTGCATCAAAAGTTCATTTTGCGATAGGACCTCTCAGGGCCGGGCTTCAGGGCTCCTAAGGGGCTTATATATTATATATATATGGCCCCATTCTACACCTTGTACGTTCAATAACCCATTAATTTGGTGCGAAATACTGCATAATGTATTATATTCAAAATAAATTATTAAAAAAATCAAATAATAAAGTAGTGTTGTGTTTTTATTTTAATAGTAAGAGACCCAGGCATGAACAAATTGAGGGAGTGTTCGGAGAAATAAATATCACTAATATTGAATTTTTTTAAAATTGTGATTTATATAACAAAAAACCAAAACCTTTTAGATTTAAATAAAAGAAAATATTTTTTTAAAAACATAAAGAAACGTCTTTATAATATTTTTTTTTAGAGATATATGCATTACACAATTGAATTTATAAACATTTCCAATAACTGTACGTGAAACGAACGTAATTCAGAAACGAACTCACTTGTTACATCATTTGTTACGTCTCGCATTTTTACCTCCCTCACCCTCGTTTTTTATCCCCCCTCCCCTATTCTCCAGCTCTCGACAGCCCTCTCAGAATGTATACAAGTGGCTCCTTGCTCGCCACCCCGAGGCGCCATTTTTTTCCCCCTGTTCTTCCCTTTTCTCCTTTGTCTCTTCTCCCCCTCCCCCCTTTCCACTTCAGTGTACTTTAACAGCAGGGATTCGGGAATCCCATGAAACGCTTTTCCGGCAAAGGGTTGTAAAAAAAAAAAAGAGACATAAATCTTGTCGAAGGAAAAAAAAATAACGACGCAGCGCGTCAAAAATGTCATCTGTATCTCACAGACTGTAGTTCTAAAAGTCTCATGTTTCAAAGAGGAAAAAAAATGTTATTTGTTTTTTTATGTAATTACACTGTTACAAGGTCTAGTTTATTTACCTTGTACATTGATATTTTGATTCAAAATACCCATTTTTTTTTTGACATATGTACTCAGAGGTGTAACCCAGGTGGGAGCGCTATGCTTCATGCGGCACTTACTTAGCCAGTAGTTGGGGGGCGGGGGGGGGGGAGGGCATTTCCACCAATTCAGCATTTTTTTTTAAAACGCTTATTGGGGCGACATTTTTTTTTGAGTCCGTCCAGGGTACCGCTAACTCTAGTTACGATGCTGAATGCACTTACTTCTTTCGCTGTCTTTGATGTTAACTGTTTCACTATCCCTCCACTTGTTTTACCTCACTCCACAATTGTATTACCTCACTCCACAATTGTATTACCTCACTCCACAATTGCATTACCTCACTCCACTTGTATTACATCAATCCACTTGTCTTACCTCACTCCACTTGTATTACCTCAATCCACTTGTATATTACCTCAATCTACTTGTCTTACCTCAATCCACTTGTATTACCTCAATCCACTTGTCTTATCTCAATCCACTTGTATTACCTCAATCCACTTGTATTACCTCACTCGACTTGTACCTTTGTATTACCTCAATCCACTTGCATTACCTCAATCCACTTGTTTTACCTCACTCGACTTGTATTACCTCAATCCACTTGTTTTACCTCAATCCACTTGTATTACCTCACTCCACTTGTATTACATCACTCCATTTGTCTTACCTCAATCCACTTGTATTTCCTCACTCCACTTGTATTACCTCACTCCACGTGAATTACCTTGTATTGACCAAAGTGAAAACCTATTAAATGTCATACATTTACATATACTTAACATTTTTGGAGAAACAGACGTAACTATTTTGAAGTTTTCAATGTCTGTTTATAAACTACGTCATAATCTACATTTAATATTTTTTTATTTTACCAAAAATAGGCGGCTTCGAACATCTTTCAATTCGTTCTTTAGAAATTCACGTTTTTATGTCAGTTGAATTTTTATGTCAGTTGAGTTTTGATTTAAAAAAAAAACAACTCGCGAATAAATGTATTTTTTTGCCTGAAAACTCTTACTATATTTTTGTTTGTTATATTACATAGAAATGCGATGAGATAATATTGTCAATTATGACAAACAGACAGGAAGTTGTGTAAGGTGTTATATGCAGTAGACACAATTGTATGAGCTATTGAATTTTTTGTGTATATGTTAACGGTGAATTTCTAAACCAAAACAGAAAACTGTTATCCGTTTATAAAAAAACCATCGGCAGGGGTACGTTTTTTTTCCCTTTAATAATCTCTCATTTCTTTAATATACTTCATGAACATTGAATGCAATAAACTGTGAGTACTGAGTACCAGAACAGCTCATTGTACAGATTGCGAGGGGTGAGTAGCGCGTCTCGTGGTGAGTTGAATATCTTGACTCACAGGCAACCAATCAGTTTTAAGAGGCCTCAAGTCTTATAAGTTTTGTCCCTTGATCCTGCCAGTCGAGGTCCTTACACTAAACGTATGGATTAGGACGCCTACCAGGAAAATATTGATCTTTCATGGACTACTAATCTATAATCTTTCCATCTATCTACCTATCTATCATCTGTCTATCATCTATATGTCTACCTAAGTATCAATCTATGTATCTATCTATGTATCTCTCTCTCTCTCTCTCTCTCTCTCTATATATATATATATATATATATATATATATATATATATATATATGGGCGCTTTATCCAATCGAGTCTAATGAATCATATTAGTGTGCGCCCATAGACTTAAACCATTATTATTTACTAGTTAAGCTTAGCGGTTGCAAGTTACACTTTTTTTTTTAATTTTCAGCCCTCGCTTGTTACTCTCGTTGTCTCTGTGCTGGCAACATCTTGACCACACGCGATCACAAACAAACACTCTCCTTACTTCATGAAACACAGAGGCGCGCACACACAAACACACACACACACATTCACATGGCCTCAAAAAATATACACAAATCTTGGGGGTCCTCCCGTGTTATTTTCAATAGCACTCTAGTTTGTTTGAATGTACCTAGCTAACCCTAGGGCGCCCCCTCTCTTACTCCACCCTCCAGCCTCACTCACAACGTCTCACATCGGGTCTTTTGTTCATAGTTTGTTGCCAGGTCTTTTTCTTTATCGTCTTTCACACACCAGCAGCATCGGCGACGCAGGCTACACATCTGACGTGGCCGTAGCGAGGGTGATTATATGATCCGAGATGATTTTTTTGTGTTGATTGGAACGTCGAAACAATTTTTTTTTTAAATTTTAGGATCGTAAATGATATGAACGGGGAGGGGGTGGTTGATTAAAAATAAATTGAATGTATACCATCGGCGTGGAGTTAAATTTGATAAGAATGCATTGAAGGCAGTAGTAAGCAGAAAATACCCTTTAATAAAAACAAAAACTAAACAAAATTGACGGGTTAGAAATCGAGGCGAGACATCTTAATTGTGTGCTTTTTTTTTTTGAAAGCTTTAATAACCTGCTTTTCATTCAAGTAAAAATATCACACACTCACACACAGACACACACAACAGCAATGCCCACAAAACAAAATGTTACACCATTACTCATTACAGTTACATTTCTGAAACCATGTGTTCGAGACCGCCAGTTTCAACCATATTGTATATCAAACACTCCTTGTGTTTGTTGTCTCCCCTTACTGTCTATTTAATTGACCTAGTTGTTAACAATCAATGAGATACCCCGCACATACCCGATACTCGCCCAATTAAAGATAACTGGGATATAAGGTGACTGGGATATAAAATAATTGGGATATTAGATAACGTGGATATAACATAACTGGGATTTAACTGAACTGGGTTAGGAATAGAATCGAATATGTTAGATCTTGCTTCTGCTCGGCCGTGCTTCTCAATTTTGTGTATACACCGATCCAGAAATCTAGGTTGTGAATCTTAATTTATTTAATCCATTCTGTATATGTCTGTTACTATTCCTTTAGCAATTGAAAATATGAGTTATTTAATTTTTACATACTTTTAAAATATACATTTTTTTAACTCTCGAGATTGTGATTTTAGATTTATGTTATCCTACGTTTGGTTGGATGTTTGGTTTGGATTGGTTGGTTAGCGTTGACGGGTAAAACGTATATTGTGACGTATGAATTGTAGGTCGTTTCTGCACATTATGAAGGTGACATAAATAAGCACCTAATTAACCTAATTAATCGTATTTAAAAATTCGGTAGTTAAATTGATTAGGAAGGGGTTTCACATTACACCTAAATTTCCCGGGCAACGCCAGGCTTTATATCTAGTTTATAATAATATTATTTTTTTTTTTTTTAAGATCCCACCTTGAATGTAAATAATCTTGACTAAAAACCGCCAAATGTGTGGGAAGTCAGTGAACTGTAATCTCTACCCTCAGACCTCATATCTTCTGTTTCTCAGGCATCAGATATATATCACAACGGTTGCAGAGTCTACCCGGTGTGAGTGTGCGCACGTTTGTCTGTACTAATAGGTGTATGAAACCTCTTGGTGTACATTTCTCTCCTAATTGACACCAATTACCTCGAGGAATGGCGGGAAAAAATAGTGAGGTGTGAGATACCATTGCTTCTCTCCCCTGATAACTTTCCAATGGAGGAAAAATTCCAAGTTTAGACTATAGCTGCCGTTACCAGCTTGCATTTATAAATGAAAAGGGCATTTGTTTAAGCAATTGTAGTGTTTAGCATATAGAAGGAAAAAGAAATAATACCAGACAAATCAACAACAACAAATAAATAAATTACCAAAGTTACATTATCTCCCCTTTCAATGGAGTTGTGTGTAGGTGAACCCTGAGATAGTTTATTCGTTTCCACAGCTAGTTATGTCTCCATACATGCTACCATATAGACATACGACCCAAACATGCTACCATATAGACATTCGACCCAAACTTGCTACCATATAGACATACGACACAAACCTGCTACCATATATCTAGATATACGACCCAACTCATTCTTTGTCTATTTAACTTTTTATTTTCCTCCCTCAGAACGTTTGCTTTACACTCGTCGCCCCCTCGTGTAACTCTTCATCCATTGTACTGCCTTAATGGAAGCCAATATTTAAGCTTAGTTTAGCCGGTTCTTCTTCTGTCACCCTGCTCAGGAGCACTCTTTTTTTTTTTACACCCCCCACCCCCCTTCACATATTCTTTATTTTCCCTCTCCGCCTAATCATCCTCACCCTCTCGTCATTAGTGTCACAACCAATAAAAGTCACATCGGCAGTAACACGTACAAGCCTCGGTCGGAGAAGGACACTGGTTCGTTTTTTTTTTCTGACCGTATTCCGTTTCGGGGGAGGAATCTCAAATGAGGAGAGAGGATTGTTTGTGGGAATGGGCAGATAAGAGGGAAGGGAGGTTTGCAGGGTCTCGGGGGGGGGGGGGGGGGAAGGAAAATGTAACTGGTATCAGATTGAGTTATCTAACGTTATCTTCGGTTCAGAAATGTACTTCTGATATAGGGACACGGTTAGTAGCTTTAAAATTAACCCCGTTGTGCGTTTAACATTGCGCGCTCGTGTGACTTATGGTAACTTGGATGTTGACATATATGGTTCAATATGTTGACATGTGTGTCTCAATATATTGACACGTGTGTCTTAATATACTGACATGTATGTCAAGTTCGGTCTCATTACATTGACATGTCTGTGCCAGTATATCGACTTATTACTTGTCGACACTTTTGATATCCTTTATCTATAACATGCATACAACCTTTCTTAATATAGTAATTTTCATTATTAAAAAAGTCACTTCAATCACGGGATTAAACTAAAAGGGCCTAACAATTAACGGGAACGGATACTTTCATTATTTCTGTCACCATAAACATTCGTTTAGTGTTCTCCAAACCATTCACTCCCGACAGTTTAAGGCGATAATCGGTCAACTCTCCTACCCCCCCTCTCCCAAACGGACATAAATTATGACATTGATTAACATCTCTATCTGGTTTAACCCATATGTTTTCTCTCCCTCTCACTCCCCCCCCCCAGCCCCCGAGCTGTAGGGTGGACACTTTTTACTTCTTTCTCTGTTTCCTGGTGGTAGTGTCACGGTCAACAGTCATCATATTATTTGTGATTTAATTGACAGATAGGGATTTGTGTCAATGTGTCCCGTCCGTCTGCTGAGACAATGACGCATTCAGAATGTCTATTGACACGATGACGCATGGCACTCACCCATACCCATAACTGGTATTTTTAGAATGGTCAGCTGACTTAGTGACACATACAGACAACATATTGATATATACATATAGAACTTTCCTGTTAAAGTGGCCCCTTTTTTATGTTATTTAATTCCATATCGAATGGGTGGTTTCTAATAATGGCGTAAGCTTGCAACTAAATGGGGACGGATGGTCGTATAGTAAAGCGCTCAACTGTCGACCTTAGGGTCCCTGGTTCGATCTCCGGTGAGGGTCAATGAATATTTCAGGTCTTGGCTAAAGTCCCCGCTATATCTCCCGTGGTGCCTCCAAAGCCATCGCACTATGGTGGGGATGAAATAAGGGCACCATAAAAACCGTCCCATTAGTGGTTTGTAAGATTTTATCTCATTCTTACAGGGACTTCACACACACGCACACACACACACACACCAAAAATGCAGCTTTTTAAAATCGTTTAATAATGGACAAAAACACTGTATCATGTGATCAGCATCAATTTGTTTTGCGTTTTAATTTTTCAACTAATAGTTTGAAAACGTCATGCAATGTAATCCCCACCATTCCCACACACAGTCGCTAAGCGAACAGTTGACTCGTGGGTTAGAGAGTTCTGCACAAGTCCACTTTGGCAAACACACTAGGTTTAGGCGATGGTTGGACTTCGTATAATGTTGGCGATTATTTTATTATCCATCATCACAGTAGTCGGAATAAGCGTTGTTATCTAAAACTAAAGATGGTCATTATTTGAATTTAGACTTAGCTTCACATGTATTGTTTACAGAGTTGCAATTCACTAATCTCATTTCATGCCATCAAATTCGCTTGTTGCCCGAGATAGACAATAAATGCACGCCTCACACACACACATTGTGTTGTACAGATGACAATGATAAATGGGACATTGCCACCTCACCAACAAGTGTTTTACAAAATGCATTTACTTTGGTTTAAATAAATCCGATTTAAAGGTGACAGCGGAAATGGTGTTTACATCTTTTAGTTTTTAATTACGCCTTAACCCAGCCCCTTTTTACCTTTTTTGCTGATTTACTTATCACTCGACATTCAGCATTGTCTTGCACACATCTTCTCATCACATTTCTGTAACCAACACATTTTTAGTGGGGCTGCTGATTAAACTGCGTTAATTTGCGATTAATGCGTCAAAAAAAATTTGCGATTAAAATTTTTAACGCAACACTTAAATGCGTTAATTTGACGAAAGGTGGAAAAACCAAATAAAAAAAATATATCAAATCTTTAATTAAAAGTTTAAGGTTCAAGCATTTGTTAGTTAAGATGTACAACTCA
Source organism: Bulinus truncatus (assembly GCA_021962125.1). NCBI lineage: Eukaryota > Metazoa > Mollusca > Gastropoda > Planorbidae > Bulinus > Bulinus truncatus. The sequence goes on along the minus strand of JAGDYQ010000054.1, from coordinate 1,710,984 downwards.
CTCCATCTGCCAGCCGCAATTCGCAAATCCCACATGCCCTAGGTATGTAGCTCCAATCAAAATTTATAATATAAAATGTAATGGTTATTTTTTGTTTGTTTAGGACAAGTACAACAACCCTTCTTTCCCTGTCAAAAAAAGAAAAGAAAAATTAACTTTTATACTTTATATAATATAATGTAGTGTAGTGGGTGGGTTAGGGTAGTGTGGTATGTAGGGTAAACTGTACTCGTGGATTATAAGATAAAAACAAAAAAAAAAAAATTTTGAAGTAATAAACAAATTATTGTATTGTGTTAAATAAATGGGATTATTTGGGAATAAAATTTATAATCATGAGTTAATTGCGATCAATTTTTTTAATCGAACAGCAGCTCTAATTTTTAGAACCTTATTTTTTTTTAATCTATAGCCCCCCCCCCCCCCCAACTCCATAATTTCACACCCTATATCTGAATTATTGTACATTACATACATTCACCCCTTGCTTCTCACTTTCTAGCTTTTTAAAAATTTTTTGTTGTTGTTTTAATTCGGTGTACTAGCAGCCCTCGCTCTGCATTCCATGTATAACTGATCTATCTTTATCTCGTTTCTCTTCTTACGTCATGCTCACTTTTCATTGGAGCGCTAGAAGAAACAATAAACCTCTCGTTGAGTTCACGCTTCTTCTATTTATAAAATAACACGTGGTAACTGTGAGTGGACCTCCCTTTCGCACCTCCTACAGATAAAAACGCGCACGTTTTTCTAAACCGTTTACTAACTCACGATAATGCAGTGATTTTTATCTATGCAAGGCGCTGAAAGATAATGTGTAAAATTTACCTTTTTTTTTTAAAAAAAAACGTATTTATGTTTTCTTTCCCGAGAATAAAGGTAAAATAAATATAAATAAGATTCGAGAAAACATGTCGATAATCGAGACAGTGCACTTAGGTTAAACTTAGAATGGCCACTACCAATAGAGAGCAGCTAATATAATGGCACGGCCTAGGATAGAACCAGTAGCTTTTGCAATTTGCAGCAGACATGAGTCCGACATGTTTAATAATGATAAACCTGTGTTTCTAAAATTGAAATAACTATGTGTCCAGAAATTGAGTTATATCTTCGTTTTCCCCCCTATTAATATAAACAAGGAAAAGGAGAGATGAGGGTATGTAATTAACAGCTTAAAACTTTTTTTTTTCAAAGTGATAAATACATGCTCGCTTTTATAGCTTTCAATCATATCACGATCAACCCTCCGAGGGCTTTTCGGTGCACGAAGGATGCAAATAGCTTAATTCATAACGTTTACTCCTGGATGAAACCGGCAATCGTATTCACCCCTTAAAAAATACATAAATTAAAAGGTCACAATAATTTATAAACATCGCCTTACCTCAAAGGCCCATTTTTAGTGCCTCCCCCCCCCCGCTTCTCTTTGGGTCGAAGATCAAAGAACATTTTGAATAGTTTGCTCGGGGTAAAGGTAAATCAGAGAAAATACTCTCTTCCATATTAGACATTTAAACTTTAAACAAAAAAAAAAAAGATATCGCTCGTGAAATCTTCAGGTAAATTTCGGCAAAGCAATTTTCTTTTTTGCCTTCATCGTCTCTTCATCTTAGATTTAAAAAAAAGTGATTTTCTTTAGGGATGGGTGAGGATAATTATTGCTAGCGCCCCAAGGGAGCGAAAGAAATAAAGGGTTGGACACATTGATCGCTTTCTTTCATTGTTTTCTCACCCAACCATCGCCATCTCTCGCGAATCAATAGGTTCAAGGTAAGAGATGTTATCATAAAATATAAAAAAAAGTGATCCCTCTTGAACTTTTTTAACAATATTGTTTTTAACACCTCAGGTAAAATCACACCTGGTCAGTGAGCTCATGTGGTCTATAAATACTCTCACCTTTAAACTTTATTTATTTATTTTTTGTTATTTGTATTTTGTTTTAATTATCCCCTGCTTTTATTTACATATATTTTTTTACTTTGGCCTAATTGAGTTTGCTTTCGGGCAGCGACTTATTTTGCTTAGAACTTTGATACGTTCTGCAGAAAAAAATAGTGATGCATCGTTTTTTTAATTATTTATAATTTATTACTTTTTATATTGGAAGTGTACATGTTATTCAGATCTTCTAGTTACTTTTAATGGCATGATATATATATATATATATATATATATATATATATATATATATATATATATATATATATAAACTCAACTTTCCTTAAAGACACATGATCAATATATCTGTTGTTAATTAGGGATAAAAAATTATTTTTAGTCTCGACTGCATGGACTTAATACTGTCTTAAGATTATTTATCCATTGCTGTTTTATAAATGTTAATTATTGATGAAAGTTGTGAGACAAAATTTTAAAATATCAAACATAAATATTAATAGTGCAATTTTATTTCTATGATCAGGGATGGACTTATGTCAGTTGAGATTCCGGGCGCGGAAGAAAATGTTAGGCCCTTTATAAAAAGAGAGACATATTTAAGGGTTTAAAATTTATCTATGTGGGGGCCCTAAATACTCGGAGGCCCTGGGCGAGCGCCCTGTGAACCCGTCCTTAAATCCGCCTCTGGTTATGATGTTAAGCACGAAGATGGTAAATCTACAGTGCCTTAAAGCTAAGATAAAAACAAAAGAACAATGCTAAAAGGTGAATGATGGTGCTTAGTTCCCGACTTGATTAGTTCTCTGTCAGTTGGTTGTCACATAAACATTTTGTTATCTCTTGGCTCTGTGACATTTACATGTGGTTACTTGTGCTGGTTTATTACTTTTTTAAAAAATTGGCAACATTGAGATTTATGTTTGTAAAGACATTCATATTTTACCTTTATAAAGGAAACCATTTTATTGTAAATTTAAAAAAAAAAAAAAAGGAATTTTTGACTTTGACGCTTGGCCTGTATTAATTTCATGTCTTATATCATTTAACTGACTCCCGTCTGATCACAACATACTGTTATCACGCCTAACTTTTTACAGTTCTCAACCTTGCGATTCAACATATTTTTCGCTTTATTGGTTGACCTAAGTAAATTAAACCATAGTTAATGAATGAAATTAATTGTTTCTTGTTTTGCTTCGGCCAGGATTTGTCAGTTTGCGGAAGCAGCCTCACTGCCCTCGCCATCCGGTTCGCGGAGGAACTGAAGACACATTTCATTGACGTGCTCGAGCGACTCGAGGAATTGTGGATTGTGGCCAGGAACAACGAAAACTTTTGCTCAGTGAGTGTTGAATTGTAGTCGTCAATACTTTAAGTGTGGATGGACATAAGGCAACACCCGACACACTCGGTAGAAAATTCTTAAATGATATTTACATTACGTTTACAATGTCATGTATACAGATGCGGATTTAAGGTCGGGTCCGGGGCCCCGACTTTTGATGGCCCCCACTGAGTCTAAATTATAACCCTTTTGATAAATATCTTTTTCTAAAGGGACCTACTAGTTTATTCCCCCCGGGCCCCAAACAACTTAAGTTCGCCTCTGCTTTTATATACTTTTCATTCACATTCTCACCCCCCCCCCCCCGGATCTCTTTTCTTTCCATCCTTGAAAAGTCAAACTGGCAGTCCATGATTACTGGTGAATTCTCGACTCCCACTGCGACCTCTTCTGTTTCAAATCCCGTCCGACTGCCCGAGCTTAACTTCCCGAAACTTGTGAGGGCACTTATAAGCACGCGACTCCCTAAAGTCAATAAATTTACCGACTCTCTGCTTATCTTTACATATGCATTTTTTTTTCTTCAAAACTTTTCAATACGGTGAAAGCTGTTGGAAAATATTTTTTTGAAACTCTCTGTGCATGTATGTATACATGGGTTTTTTCCGGCACCGGAAAATTACGTAGATGGTGTACCGTTGTTTTATTTTATCATATTTATCCTTAACATATTTAATAAAGCATGCTTATCCATTAAAGTTATGATTACTTTTTTTTTGTATCTTCTTCCATTTACAGCAATCACTGTGCAGAAGTCCTGTCAGGGGCGTGTACGGCGGCAGTCAGTCCCTTCACTATGGTTACCCCCCACAGTATTACCAACACCTCTACCCTTATCCCGGCAGCCCCAGGAGTAAGCCCCCGCCTTTGCCGACCTGTCCACCGGTGAGTTGTTTCTTTACACTTTAGCCAATATATCACACTTGACCACCCCTGGCCCTCAAACAGTCCGTTAACTGTTACGCCTGTTACAAGTTATAATGGCTTGATATATATATATATATATATATATATATATATATATATATATATATATTGAGGTCATGAAAGCCACATTCCCGGTTTTCATTTGGTAGAAATACTTTGAAGAGCCGCAACATAGTCAGTATTTCAAGATTGAATAAATAATAGAAACATACCGTCTCATCGCGGATGGCCGAGTGGTGTAGATACTCTACTGTCAACCTGAGAGTTCTGGGTTCGATCCTCTGTGAGGCCCATGGAATTTGTCCTGGTGAAATTTGGCACAAAGTCGTCCCACAAGTCCACACAGCTTTAAATGGGTACCTGACTTAAAGTTGGGGAAGTAAAGGCGGCTGGGCGTTGTGCTAACCACACAATCCCTTCATATGCCGAGGTTACTGAAACAGATGCATTCTACACTCATCTGCCCCGATGGCCCAGTAGGGCTAAGGGAACTTTACTTTTCTTTTTACTAACCATCTGCACGAATCTATTAAAACCACATTTTGTACACCTGACTCACACACACGATTCGTTCACATGAGTTTTACCTGAAAATTTTACAAACCATATTTAAAAAAAAAAATGAAGGGATTAAAAGAAAGGCAAATTTTCCCATTCATTTCTGTTCACTGCTGCACTCAGCTAGACAAGTAAATCTCTGAAGGGGATAGGTTTGAAACTATTTAACAAGCTTGTCTTCAAAAAAAAAAAAAACTAAATTTTTTTCTGTAATTATTATAATCGAAAATGAAAAAGCGGCCAAAGGTACTAAGTGCAGAGCTATTATAAATTGTTAACAGGTAAAAAAAAAATCCGTGGGTAAAACCAGAATTTGTGGGCTTGTGACTTTTGAAACATCTTTCTTGTTCAGGAAGTAATGTGTCACGTGATACGCAATGGCTGTGTGTTGTTTTAAAATTAGTTCAGGTAGATGTACGCAACTATCATGCCTTGTCTTAACACATTAGAAGGCTCACTGTTTGGCAGAGTATTATTTCCTTCTGTTTATAAACACCTGTCTGAAAAAATTATCTTTATTTAATGCAGGGCCCGCTATTATATTCAAGTAAACCAGTCTGTGGCCCCCTACTGTCAAAACACCACCCACATTCTAGTACGAATTCTTTAAAATTAAAAAAAAGTGATGCTTTTTAAGAAAGGGCTTTATTTGCAGGGAGGGGGGGCAGAGAGCAAGATCCGGGGACCCCCCCTCCCTCCCAGTTAAGTCAAATTCAGATGTTGTATTTTACTTCCATTAAAAAAAATTATGAGTCTTCTTTTATTTATTTATATTTTTTTGGCTTGTATTTTCGTAACATAATATACAGAGATGACTGGAAAACCCGCACAAAACCGCCAAAAAAGGTGGCGATCTCAGCCACCCCCCCCCTTACCTAGCCTTACCCAAAATGACGGCCTTTCTATAAAAGCCCAACTGGTATTTTTGCCTAAGAGCCCCAATATATATATATATCTCAAAGTCTCTAAATAGGGCCCCCGGGAAACCTGCTCTATTGGTGCGCAGGTATGTTTGCTTACGTCGTCGCTATCTTCACATTGTATATACCAGTGGTTCCCAAACTTTTTTGACCCATGGACCCCTTTTAGAATCAAAACTTTCCCAAGGACCCCCAAGTGAAAAACCTACATAAATGCATAATATACAAATGAATGAAGAAAAAAAACATTTTGACGAAGAAGTATTCATTGAAATTATAATTTCTGTTTAAAATAAATTAATGACTTGGATGATTTTAATGAGATGCTTTGAGTGTGTTTATGTCCATCTCAAGATTTGTGAGCAGCAGCCTCATATTCCCACGAGCACTAATTTCTAGTCGGTTTCTTTTTGTTGTGATGAGATTCATAACGATACTGAATCCACGTTCTACCAAATAGGAAGATGGAAAAGCAGTCAGTAACTTCTGTACAATAACCCATAATGCGGGATATAAAATTGGTATTTGTTTTTGTAATCAAAATTTGTGATATCCTTGTTCATACAATGGTTTAAGTTCCTCATTTGTGGATATTTCAATAAGCTGCTCCTGTATTGCTACGGATTCATCTGTGCTAGGTATGTGAGTTTGTCCACTTGCGAAAGGGTTCAGCACCCAGTCGGGAATATCCAAGTGAAGAATGTCTTCAAATCTTTGGTTTATTTCTGCATGAAGAGCTGTTAAGTGTTGACAGTAGGCAAGCAAATCCTCATCCCTGTTTTGCAATTTCAAAAGATTTGGAAACTAAGAACATTCTCCTCTTGCCAAGTTTTATTTGTACAGAAAAATATGCCACAATCGCAGACATTACGCTTTTAGTTTTGATTAAATTTAATTGGTCACCTTGTAAGAATTCCAACACAGAATCAAAGTGGGCATAAAAGCGATTTAAACAAGCATCTTTGGATAACCAACATACTTCTGTGTGAAGTAGTAAACGATTATAGTCTTCATCATTTTCCAAACAAAGTTGAGCAAATAATCTCTCATTTAAAGCATTCCTTTTGAATTTATTAACTGCTTTAATGACATGATCCATGCAAACGTTCACTAAGATTTTTTGCGACCAAATGTCGAAGAATGACACAATGTACTGAAAATACATTTGGTACAGCTTGCTTTAAGTATGCCAGAAAGCCTCGGTATCTTCCTAAATTGCCGGAGCACCGTCAGTATCAATAGAGATAGTATTAGTTAAGGGTATAGCTTTTACATCAAAATAACTTTTTAATTGAGTAAATAACGTTTCCTCTTGTATCGGTTTCCAAACATTTAGCAAATAACAATTCTTGACAAAAATTTTCTTTTTTTATAAATCTTACATAAGCTAAAAGTAAAGCTTCGTTTCCTGGTAAAGTTGTCTCATCAAGCTGTATAGAGAATTCAGATGTTTTTAAGTACTCACATAAAGAATTTTCTACGGACTGAGCCAATTCGTCAATCCTTCTTTATACTTCTTTACTCAGTGGAATTCTTTTTATAATGTCGAAAGCTGGTTTGTGCAACACGGTGAGTATTACCTCACTTACAGCTGGTAAAATAATGTCTTCACCAATAGTATGCAGGTTTCGGACATTGCAATCAATAAAGAAATGTTATAAGTAGCACGCAGTCCATTATCATCTCGCTTATATGTTGTCCCAATGAGTTTCTGCAGTGACGGTGTTTTCAAATATTTTTCTTTGACTGTTTGAAAAACGTTAAATCCTTATCTTTTTTATCACTGTAAACCACACAATCTATCTGTCAAAAATATCTTCTAGCTTCTTTTATAAGACCCTAATTACAACGTCTTCAAACACACGTCCTTGTCTCTGATTGGTCGGTCCCTAATAGGTGATATTCTGTTATTTCAGTCAAAACAGCAGTATCACTGGACTTTTGTATTTTAATGACAAACTAATTAATTAACTCATCCCTGACCTAATGATCCATATTCTTGAAAAACAATGTCCAACCTATTTCTTGAAAATTCAATTCTCAACATAGAAACTTTGGGACACTAATTCTTTGTAACATTAATCAAGCACATGTGAAATTTCGGCGCCATACATACGATACCAGACAGTAGATAATTAGATTATCACAACATTTGTCTCTTGAAAATAAAAGGGCGCTTTGCGTAGCTTTTCATTCCAGCCTAACCAGGTCATCTTTTTTTCCACAGGTACGTGTCACCTAAAAATACAAACTCTCTATAAACATGACCGACATTGTAATGTCATAGAGTCAGAGTAAATATGGCGCATTTTCTGCATAAGCGTGTTTTCTGCCGTCTGTATCTTACCATTCCATGCTTGTTATTAACTTAATTAGCTGGCGCTTTTAGTTTATTTATTGTTTTTATTTTTATTTCCATTAAAATAAAATGGATTTTAATTTTACTATTTTACATTTAACCTTGCGCGGACCCCCTGGAGTTGTTCAGGGACCCCCAAATGAATACAAAATTTCCGCGGACCCCCTGGATGCTACCAGGGACCCCTGGGGGTCCGTAGGGACCACTTTGGGAACCACTGGTATATACAGTTAATCGATTCTTATACACTACAACCTTAAAAATACTGCAACCAGGCTGTTGAACGTGTTTCTACATTAAAAATTCAGTCGTTGTGTCTTGCCCCTATATCCCCCCCCCCACACACACACTCCCCGGACTTTCTGTTCCCCTTCGATTAAATGTAATATAATGTATCTATAAATAGATTAGAAGTGTTGTTTTCATTGCTCGTTTATTTTATCGTTGATGTTTTTTTCTCCTTTTTATGAGTTTTAAATTGAGATGGTAAAAGATAAACACACACACACACACATACATACACATATTAGAGAGAGAGATAGAGAGAGAAAGGCGTGCTAATGGGAATTCAAGATAACAGGGGCGTAAACGCAACTCTTCAGTACAACTCCCAGGGCAGCCCCCAGTGTGTCGGTACTGGTGGAGTCAAAAAGTTTCATTAGTATGAGTGGGCAGGGGCTAATGTCTGGCATATCTGGATAATGGCCCTCCATTATTTTACGGAGAATTATATTAGCTACAGATGGCCTCGTTTGTTGGTTTTTAATTACACGAGTACATTCACCTCCCCCCCCCCCATTACTCGAGGATGTGTCCGTTTATTGTGTTACGGTGCATCCATTAACGAAACGCATTATTTATAAAAACAAACGAACATACAACTACATGTTGAATTTCTTGATCAAACCAATCATGTGTGTGTGTTTTCTCAATGTACTTAGTAAAACCTTAAAACGCAACACTTGAGGTAAATACTGACATATACACAGAGCCGTAGCTACCTACTGTGGCGCCCTGTGCGAGTTACATTTTTTTTTGCGCCCTCCATACGATCTGAAAAAAAAACCACATTTAATAGCGCTCTTTGCGGGGGGGAGGGCACTTTCCTAGTACTGCGCACTTTCCTATTACTGCGCACTTTCCTAGTACTGCGCACTTTCCTAGTACTGCGCACTTTATTGCGCACTTGCCTACGTCGATGCACAACCCCCGCAGTACCCTTCCTACGCAACGGACGTGTAATACATGCATGTAGCGTTTGCACTGACACACATATTGTTATTCTTTTGTTTCATCCAATCCACAGCCTCCGACCATGTCGAGCGCCTACATTGACCGGTGCAGCAGCCTTCAGTCACACCTGGATGGAGGTCACATCAGGTAAGGTCGCAGGTTGTTGTTTTTTTTTTGACGGCTTACGTGATGACCGACCTGTGTTGTGTGTTTTTTTTTGAAGTGTTACATTCACGGGGGGGGGGGGAGGTGGAAGTGTGTGTGGGGGTGGGGCGGGGGGGAGCAGTTCAAGGTCGTGTGCACAAATGTGTGGGTGGGGAGTTCACGTGATGTGACCCAATAGCCACGTTCTGAATGAGCTGATTTTTTTTAAATCTCGAAACACATTTGGTATTCTTTGAACGCGGGTTCCAACCTATTACGCGGGTTCCAACCTATTACGCGGGTTCCAACCTATTACGTTTCCTAATCCGCCACCCCCGGCACACACGACAAATTTCAACATTTCATTAAAAAAAAAAAGAAATCAAGGGTAGAATTTTGTGCACATGTTTACTTCGTTAATTTTTTTTTTCAATTAAAAAACTATCACCATTTTTAGATGACCTTGAGGTTGTGTCCGCCGGTTGTTGTTGTTTTGAAGCGGGTTAATACTTTTTAGTTTTTTTTTTTCAATAATTAAAAATTTTAATATTTTATGAAGTTGTCTCACTGAAGTATTAGACATCTCTTTTCAATCCGATATGTAATCTCTCAGTCCATGTGACGGGTTAGCTTTGGGATAGAAATAAATAAGGGACCTGGATTGGTGAAAGGGGGGGGGGGGGAAGCGGGGAGTAGGAGTGACGTTTTCACAATAGACCCAGATATTGCTTTGGAAAGGTCGTTGAACCCTCATCTACCCCATCCCCTCTCCATCCCCTCCTCCACCACCCGCCCATTATTTCACCACAGACCGTGTTGTTGTTGTTGTTGTTGCTGTTATACATTCTCTCTGTACTCCCAGTTTTTTTTTTTAATATCCTCGCATCTCTCTATCCCCCCCCCCCCCCACTGCCACAGCCCAAGGCTGAATACATTTATTGATTATATTTTTTTTTTAAACATTCCGCGCTGTGTTGAATGAGCTCATACACACGCACTCACGGTGTGTCGACACACGGCGATACTGTCTGTACTGCACACCGCACACACGGGGAATAAAAATCTTTAATTATTTTTTTTTGCACATTTCAATGTATCTGTACGGATGTGTGTGTGTATGTGGTGGGGGGGCGGCTAACCGCTCTTAGGTAACCGTGAAATTGTCAACAAAACGCTGTGTGTGTTGTATGTGTCCTTGTTTGAATCACTGGCGTCACTAGTTGGGGGGATAGGGGACGGATGTTCGTGTGGTAAAGCGCTCGACTGTCGACCTGAGGGTGCCTGGTTCGATCTCCGGTGAGGACCAATGGATATTTCAGGTCATGGCTTAAGTCCCCCGCTAATCTCTCGTGGTACCTCCAGGACCATTGCACTATGGGTTTCTGGTGCGGATGTAAGAAGGGCACCATAAAAAACCGTCCCATCAGTGGTTTATCGGATCTTAAGAGATTTCATCTCATCCTTACAGGGACTTCACACACTAGTTGTGGGATGGAGTGTGGGGGGAGGGGGGGAAGGCTCGTGTGGACCTCTCTTTGTTTTATTCAGGATGGCATTTACTCCACTCCAAGTAGCTCTAACAGGTAAAATGGGGTTCAAGTTTAGAAATGAAAAAAACAGAACAAAAAATGTAGGCCTACCTGTGAATTTAAAAAGGCCGATGATTAATGCATCACCTGGCAATTTTTTTTTGTACCTGAGTCTTCCATTAAGGTGCGGTAATGAAAGTGGCCCTAGACTGGGGGGGAGGACAACTTTAAGTTCCACTCTTTAAGAAATACCTTAGAAAAGTAACATGTACAAAGATCTACCGTACTAAAAGTGGTTATAGGTGGAGGCGGACTTAACTTAGGGTGCACTTAGCACGCACCTTGGGCCCCGTAGAGCCCTCATTTACAAATGTAACTTTAAATTCTCCACCTGTCTTTTAAAAGGGGCGCAATATTTTATTGTGCTCCCGGGGCTGGACCGCTACTGGTTACAGGTCTGTATGTAAATATATAACATGCATTTGTATATGTGTTTTTTTACTTACATACATTAATTACGAAAGGATTTGACAAGAACAGACGTTAAAGAACTGTTTTCAAGTCATGAAGTACTCGTTCACATCCTCGTCTTTTGAAGCTCACGATGTTCACAGCATTATCGGGTATTCTTCAAATTAACCCTTACATCAAGCAAGGAAAAAATATCACGAGTATGTTTTATTGACGGTTCTAGTATCGACTTCATCCATCCATCTAACGGTTCTCATTTTAAAAACACCAGCGAGTCCTTTGTCACGTCATAAAATGTCAGCCCCCATATGATTAAGAATCATTAGAACTGTTCAATGATTCTATAATGAAAAGGAACTACACAATCATTATTATTTCGTTAACAATAGAATATGTATGCGTTTTCTGCCTGTCTGTATTAACTCCATGCTTTCTATCTGTTTAGTTTATAATTTCACTCAATGTGTGTCATTAAATCTGTATGTTTGTCTTCCCTTTTTTTTTGTTTACATGCATGTCTCTCCATATCAGGGGTAAGTAAAATAAAGTTCCCTTAACCGGTAAGGGTCACCTGGGCTGATGAAGTGTAGATTTCATCTGTTTCTCGCCATTGTGTGGTTTGCACAACGTTCATCCCCTTTTCTTCCCCCAAATCATGTCAGGTGACCATTTAAAGCCGGGTGGAATGGTGTGACATGAACCAACATTCACTGGGACCTGGACGAATTCCCTAGTTTCTCACTGAGGATCGAACCCAGGACTCTCATGTCGACACCTTTAAAACGCCGCACAACGGTCTATTCATTAAAATTGAATAAACAAAGTTTAATGAAAAAAAATTTGGCTCTTGTCGGCCCGCCCGCAACAAAAAAAGCCAACCAAAATGGCCGCCATTATTGTTGCGCTTTTTGAGCCGTATTTGACCACCTCTGTTATATACAGTCGATTCCGCTTAACTGGGACACATCGGGACCGAGGCTTTTTGTCCCAAATTAAGCGGCTGTCCCTATTAAACATACAAATTTACTATTGGCTTCTTGGTTTGGTTTCTATGAGATTTGTCCCAAATAAGCGGCTGTCCCAATTAAGCGGTGTCCCAATTAAGCGGAATCCACTGTATATAAAACAATATAATATATATATATATAATTTAGTTCCTAGAATTGAACCACCTGATGGTTTGATTCATTTTTATTCACAAAAGCCTGACATACTGACATGCGTTCAAGTGTTATGTCATTTCAAAACGACGAGGATGCAGAACTATACTGTGGCTGCTCTGTATAAGCCGACATCGACATCTGTGACAAACAACGTCATTCTGGAATTTAACTTGACGTTAACCCCCTCCCCCCCCCCCCCCCCAAAGCCGCTCTCAATCTATTGATCTGTCATAACGATTTTTTTTTGTTCATCATGTCCCCCCGGAGCTACCACACCAACTTCCTTCCCAGCTTTCTAGTTGGGGTATGGGGTGGGTGGGGCTGGTGGGGGTAAAGAAAAATTAATGAAATCGGAATGACCACTTGACAGAGTGACTCCTCCATCCTTTTGGAAGATTTTCTCTCTCTCTCTCTCTCTCTCTCTCTCTCTCCCTCTCCCTCTCCCTCTCTCTCTCTCTCTCTCTCTCTCTCTCTCTCTCTCTCTCTCTCCCCCTCTCTTTTATTCTTAATACACTTTTATCGCAGCTGCGCATTAAAACTATCAGCTATCTTGTGTCAATAAAAGGGGAACCATTCAGTTGAGTGAAAAGTCTGAAGCGGTAATCTTTCATCCGACCCTCCCCTCCCCACCCTCCACCATCACATACTCTTTCTATAACTCTTTCACACTCACACACACACACTCATACCAATCCCCTTTTCTTTAACAAACATTGTTTTTTTTTTAGTTTAAAGACTGAATTTACAAATAAAACTTGTCCAAAAAAAAGCGGAAATAAAGCTTTTTTTTTTTTGCCTGTTAGTGGGTGTCTTCAACAAGTGCCAGTTTCATCAATGAGATTTCCCTTTCCCTCCATTTTGCCCCATGGTATGTTGCAGAGATTCATCTTCAAATATTTTTTTTTAGATATTTTTTTTTTATCTTTGCCAGCTCAGCCAGTCCTCGTCTTCATTTCCTCATTTTTTTTTTTTGGCTATCTCGTTGTGTACATAAAATTTCATTTCGCGGAGACTTGTCTACTTCCTCGATATATAACTGTCCTATAGGACTCGTTTTTTTTTTCTACTCGCCGAAATCAATGGACGAGGCCAAGTGGAGTGGGCGGGAGGAGAGAGTTTCACTGCAGACATCTTGCTCTTGACTTCCATTTTTTTAAAGTGTCAATAATTCTTCAGACGTTGATCCTAGTCCCAGACCACAACATTTTGACTACATAAACTCCTCCTGTTTACACCCCCCTCCTCTCCTTAGTTTTGTCAAATGACGTCTTGGTATAATATAAGAATTGGGTGTGTCCCTTCCTTAACCCCCCCCCCCACACACACACACATCAGTTTTTTTTTTTGTCAAAAGTGTCGAGGCAGTTTTACTTTTCACAAAACTAAGTGAAATAAAATTGTATTGTCATTTGATTCGACACTCACACTTGAACATTTCAAAGGGAGTTTAATTTCGGACTAACGGGTTGCCGTCACTGGATCCGATCACCGGATCCGATCACCGGATCCGATCACCAGATAGGATATGAAGCCAATGTTTAATCTCTGTCTAACAGCCCGCCGTCTGTTTGGTTTTCTTTGTATATAGTTTTTTTTTGTTGTTGTTGTTGTTCGTTGTATTTATTATTCGTTGTATTTGTTGTTGTTTTTTGTTTGTTGTATTTGTTTTTTCCTTGCGTTTCTTAGTAATTTTGTTACAATATTTATTTTCATATTTTGTGAATTTTTTTTTTATAGAAGAAATACATCCCCCAATTCTGTACCCCACACTCATGTATCCCACCACACTCTGTACCCGCCCCCACCCCCGCCACTTCTGTACCCCCTCCCACTCCTCTATCCTCCCCACAATCCTGTATACCCCCTCCTCCCATTCTTGTCCATCTGTCTAGCTAAACGTAATTTTACATATTTTTTTTTAACAGAAGATGAATTTACCTCTTCGTCCATTTGGGATTTTTTCATTAGCGGTGGGGAATTTTTCCAATTAATTATCTGCGTACTTGAAATAAACCAGTTATAGTATAACGTCGTCTCTCATTCTTTTTTTTTTCTGTTACAAAAAGATCAATTTTAACCTTTTTTTTTCCTCGCCCCCCCTGCCCCCCCCCCTTAAAAGTTTAATTTAAATTTATAAATTGTATAATAGATTTTATATAAATTAATTTTGTTAATGGATTTTTTAAAAATCTTAACTGAACACATGAGCAGCTTAATACTGAACTGAATGCTAAATCTTTCAATATTTTTTTTTTGGTTTTATAAAAATTGTATTCTGTCGTGCCTGCTCTTGCATCTGTGCACGCTCCATAGCACGCTCGGGGAAAATCGAAATAAAATAAGAATTACAAAAAAAAAAATGAAGACAAAATCTGTGTGGCCATTTTGTGTAAATACTTTCTGATTAAAGATGTTAATCATTTCTTTACCCGTCTTGTCCTCGTCCGTTCGATACACATAAAGAGAAAAAAGGTCTATTACGTTTGAATGTGATGCTTCAGTCACTCGTGATCGAGGGGCTCTCAATGTTGTTGGGACTGTTTTTTTTTAAATAAAAATTATATGAGTGTGTATGGCCAAAGTAATGGGACGAAATGTAATGGGACGAAAGGACACATTATTTCGAATGTTACGTTTCTGTCACAAATGTTACTTTTTACTATTTATATAATTTCTTCAAACCCAACTACAAACGATTAAAACTATTATGTAACGCAATCTACGCGACCATCTAGCACCCCCCCACACCACCACCTGTAGCCCTTTAAAAAAAAAGTAAAGTTCCCTTAAGCCCCAAAGGGCCAATCGGGGCAGATGAAGTGTAGAATTCTTCTGTTTCAGTAACCTCGGCATATAAAGGGATTGTGTGGGTTAGCAAAACGCCCAGCCGCCTTTACTCCCCCAACTTTAAAGTCAGGTACCTATTTAAAGCTGGGTGGACTTGGGGGGGGGGACTTTCACCAGGACCTGAAAAAGTCTCAAGGTTCTCACTGAGATTCGAACCCGGGACCATCCGGTCGACAGTCGAGCGCTCTACACCGCACGACCACCATCCCCACTAATAGCCCTTACTTTCAGAACAAATTCCTCTCAAATTAAATCATTGCATGGCTCCGACAGATACTTTTACCTACCCCCTTCCCTTTTCCCTATTTCTCTAAAATTACTTGTCCAGCCCTCCCCCCCCCCCAACACCACCACTCCAAAGTAAAAAAAAAAACATTTATAACAACAGCAACACATGTTAACACATTGTGATTCGCCCATCATTAAACAGCGGCTGTTTTTTTTTTTTGCTGTTATCTTTTTTGAACAGCCACCATGCCAACCATCTTCTTCTTTTGTTTTTCTATTTCCTCCCCCCCCCCCCACCATTCCAGCAGTTCTGTAAGTACACACACCATAAGGAAGATGTAGGCATACGTGTAACGTGTTATTCATTTTTGCTTTTTTATGTTCCACCCTTTTAAAATGATATTTTTTTTTGTTGTTTACGTCTGCTTGCTTTTGTTTTTATTTATTTTTGTTTTTGATTTAATTTTTTTTAAATACATGATAATAATAATAATAAAAATCAACATCACGGTTTCTTCAGACGTAATAAAAAATAAACTGTTAAAATAAAAAAAAATATGAAAACTAATTATTGGTGAGTGGGTATTCTGGGAAGGTGATTGACAGCTACTTCCTGCTGTTTTTTTTTTTGTCTTTTTATTCCATTTATTTGTATCTACCGCTCACTTCTTTATTTTAAAACATTTCTCATCCTTCCCTCAACTAGACAATTTTTCATACTTATCCCCCCCTTCTCCCCGCATTGTTATCATTTATTACTTATTTTCACATAATTTTGTCTCATCTCCAATCTGCAACTTTCTTATATTCTCAAGTATATTTTAGTGTTTTTCTTTTAAATAGATATATCTATGGTCCTCTTGTTTTTTTTTTCCAATTATAAGCTCCTCTCTCTCTCTCTCTCCCTCCCCCCCACCCCCTTTTTACCTTTTTTTTTCTTAGCTGTTTACCGGAAACTTGAAACTTTGAATAGCCACTTTCCTCACACACTCTCCACCCTCGCTCCGCCCTCGATTCTTAAATTATTTTCTTTATAGTCAACTGTGCACTTTTACATCTTATCTTGAATTTATTTATCGTATGTATTGTTCCGTTTCACAAAACTCACTACGGGAGACTTGGACCGGGAATAACCTTTTTTTTATTTTTCCTCCTCGTTGCATTAATTGAATCAGTTCCATCCCACTCGAGCCCCTCCTTGCGTCTCGATACATAACGATTGATGTTCACATGCTGTTGATTTTTTTTTAAAATTATTATTATTGTTTTTAATAATCATATTAATAATTTCTTTTGTTGATATTTTTTATATTGATTTTTAAACAACGTGTTAAAAAAAAGAATCTTGAAACTGGAATATGAAGCAACAAACAAATACAAAAAAAAAAAAAAAAAAACAATCATCTAATGAATATTGTTAGATGACATTAATATAATGAAATGTAACATTCCCCTCTTACAAGTGGATTTTCAGCTTAGAAAGAGGGGGGAAGGTGTGTATGGGAGGGGGGGGGGTAGAAGGGGGCAAATGAATATATTGATAAAGAAATAAAAAAAGTTAACTGAAAGTTATAAAATATTGTACTCTTTGTAATTAAGTGACATGAAAATAGTTGACAGAATATTTTAAGAATGCAGGTCTAAATATGATGCGAATTGAATGGTATTGTTTTGGAATTTACAGATTATACCCAGAATATCTATCTACCTTCCTATCTATCTATCTATCTATCTATCTATCTATCTATCTATCTATCTATCTATCTATCTATCTTCCTACCTACCTACCTACTTACCTACCTACCTACATACCTACCTACTTACTACCTCGCTACCATCTACCTACGTACCTACCTACCTATCATCTATCTATCATAAAGTCTATCTGTTTGTCTGTTTCTGTCCATCTTTCTATCTATCTCTGTCTGTCATCATCAATACTATCATCATTTACTCACTTCCATCATCATTATTGTATAGGTCATCATATTTATCATCATAACTATCATTGTTTTTTTTTTTTTGTAATCGACATCTTCGTATTTATCATCAGAGTGGCTTCATACCCCAAGGTGTCCACCGCCTTTTGAGATCCCTGTTCTGGATACTGTAAACGTTTTGTGCACTTAGTTCACTCGGCCCGATCACATTTTGCACCTTTTACTCACCCTGTCTCCACCTCCGGTTTAATATTCTTTTGTTTGATATACACCTAGTAAAACACCTAGAGTGAATGTGTGTGTGAGAGAGAGAAGGGGGGGAGGGACAGTTATTATGGACAGGGACACGGTTTGCTGGACTTTGAAAGGTTCCTTTAGAGCTAGATCAATATGTGTTCTAATCTATAGTTCCCCATTGTTCTCTTGGTTTCTATTGTTCTGTTCTGTGATCAAGAATTAGTTTTCATCTCTATAGTGCACGGTAGACACAGATCTATACAACTACGTCAATGTAGGGCACGCGCACACACACACACACATTTATAAATGAACAAAAATCTGCTATCAAAGATGGGATAAAAATATATACAACTGGGTTTTTTTTTCTATCCCCTTCGAGTTTTTTTTTAAATAGGTCACATTAAACAGCTAATTTCTCATGCTTAAATTCATAAATTTAAATAGTTACATGCATATAAGTATTTCCACATATCCGTGCGTTTTGTAGATGTTTCTCTCTAGTGAGACACGAATAGTTATAGCCCTTTCCTATTCCTCGACACCATCTCGGTACAAGATTTATAGTTTCACTCGAGTTCACTCGGCATGGTAAATTACATTTTGATCTGAACATCCAAGCTTTGAAATCAATGGACCCAAGTATATTCCTAAATGTTGACCGAAACATTTCTCTAATAATATCCCCCCCCCCCCCCACACACCCCATCACCCAGTACAACCCGTGTTTAATGAACTGTGAAGTTGTTTTTTTTTTTAATCACTGTTCCCAGCATCATTAACAAATTAACACGCATTTAACGCAATGAAACAAATCACTTTTTTTTTTTGAGTCCCCTCGTGATGCTGGCTGCTGCTGCCGTTGCATTAGTCATGGCCTAGAATGGAGACTGCATGTGGGCCACATGCTTATTTTTATAACAATGTTTTTCTTAACTTCACTTCCTGTCTGTTTGTCCGCGAATTTTTGCAATCCAATTTTAGACCACTTTCCGATAAGCTCTGATACTTTCAATATAACTCATAACTCGATGACAATGCAATATTCTAACTATTTCATTATGATTTGATGAGTTTCTTAATAAATAAAATTAAATATGTAAAATTATCGTGGCTGAAGAAAGAATACTCTAATACGCCTGAACGGGATATAGCACTGTAAAAATGTCAAAAATATGGACTTTTTTTTTTCTTGCATTTTTAGGTACTTAAACATGTTAGCTATCATATTCTATACAGAATTAATATCGCTAATTAATCTAAATTACTTTTAAAAAAAATATTTTTAACGACATATTTTTTATCATAGCAATCGAACTATTTGAGGTGGCATGTTTTATATTAATGTTTACAGTACGGTGACCTGATTTCAACTAGCGTGCTCTTCATATCTAAAACAAGCAATTTAAGTCTTTTCCGTTTCGGACAAAGGACATTTTAGAGCATTTTCGTGTACGCAGTGGCTACGTATGGGTTTTGATAAATAGAGAGGGAAGTAATCATGTTGAGTAACTGTTACAAAAATAAATGATGATTACGCCCCTTTGATTAGCTTTTATTATTTATATTTAAAATATAAGCAAAAACGGTACCTAAGAAACTCTTATATTCAGCCCTGAGAGGTCCTATCGCGAAATGAACTTTTGATGTACACTTGGCAGGCCAAGACCTACAAAATGATATATACATCATGGGTCTAGGACTTATGGTTGTTGAGATATAGGGCGCTCCTTTGTTAATATAGCTTATATAGTAAAAAAACGGTACTTTACAAGCCCCCTTTTACGGCCCTCAGAGGTCAGATCGCGAAATGGACTTTTGCTGCACACATGGCAGGCCAAGACCTACAAAATGATATATACATCATGGGTCTAGGACTTATGGTTGTTGAGATCTAGGGTGATGACGGACAGACAGACAGACAGACAAAACGGGGACAATAGCCTCAGTAGAAGAAATCTCTACTAGAAACTAACTACTATCCACCTAATTATATTAAAACGAATTATTTGATTGGATGATTCTTGAAATAATCCGCCAGATTGCGCGCGACGGGTTAAATCAAGGGAAATTATTGGTGCTATACTAACAAGCAATTAAGCCTGTTCCATTCTGGACACAGGACGTGTTAGCGCATTTTCATGTTATGTATCAGTACGTTTGTTAGCTTTCAGTAAATATTTGTACATTTTGGAAATGTTTATAAATTCAATTGTGTAATGCATATATCTGTAAAAAAATATTATAAAGACGTTTCTTTATATTTGAAAAAAAAATATTTTCTCTTAAATCTAACTACAAGTGGTTTGTGGTTACTGAAATAGGACTCATAATTGAAAACATTCGAAATTGTAGTCATTTAATCGTCCGAAAACTCCGTCAATTGTTGCATAGCTCTGATACTTTCAATTAAACTCAGAACACAAGCTTACTATTTCATTTGATGAGTTTCTTAATAAATCTTAGTGAAACCACGTGCTGCAGTATTTCGCACCAAATGAATGGGTTATTGAACGTACAAGGTGTAGAATGGGGCTATATATATAATATATAAGCCCCTTCGGAGCCCTGAAGCCCGGCCCTCAGAGGTCCTATCGCGAAATGAACTTCTGATGTACACATGGCAGGCCAAGACCTACAAAATGATATATACATCATGGGTCTAGGACTTATGGTTGTTGAGATCTAGGGTGATGACGGACAGACAGACAGACAGACAAAACGGGGACAATAGAGCATTTTTTTTCGAAAATGCTCTAAAAAGTAGAAAATAAAAATTACGTTATAAAAAATATTTTATAAAAAAACAACGTTTTTCTTGCGTACTAAAAAGCAGAAAATAATTTCTGAACGAAAAACGTTGGGCGCATGTTATACAACACTAGAACTAATTTTACATACTCATATGCATTTTGTTATCTAGACTAAGTTCTAATAAATGATCTGAAATATCGTGATATTTCAAAAACCTTCTGTAATAATTCTTTTGGGATTTAATTGTTCACATTTGATGATTCTAATACTGTAATACAAACATTCACATAATATAAGATTCATTAGCTCCCGTTTTTCGTTTTTATAAAAATCAGAAGCTCTTATAAAGTCTATTACTATTACCATGTTACCAATTTATTCAGAAATTATTTTCTGCTTTTTAGTAGAAAAACGTTGTTTTTTATAAAATATTTTTTATAAAGTAATTTTTTTATATTTCCACCCCCTTTTACGAGCTAGGTATAAACAAAGACGAGCGAAAAGCGAGGAACTCTAATGAGCATTATTTGTAATTAAATCGATTGCGCTCCTGTGGAGCTTCTGTGTCTTTAAACAAAAATTAAATCTATTTCAAGGTCTTCAACCCTTCTTTGTAAGTTCTCTCCATACAAGCGAATTGAGATGAAGGACAATAATCAATGCCAATCTGAAGGCTTCGGGGGCCTTAGTCATATGTACCCGTGGGAGCCCTTTACATATTACGTACATATAAGAATTCAATGCACGTTTAGGCAAAAGTACGTTAGGGGCCTAGTCTAAGTTGCATTTGGGGCCCCTAGCCAAAAACACTGTCACTGCTACAGCTTGCAAATCTTAGGCCCTAATCATCTCTGATGAACGAGCCCATCTGGTCCCCAACGTTTGATTCGTCTTGATCATTTTAGGTTAATGCAAAACAAATTCTCTGAAAAGGGGGTCCCTTTAGCGGCTGGGGCCTCAGACAGTAGGCTAGTCTGTCTATCCATAAGAACGGATCTGATAATAATAACTAAACGGTATTAATTGATTCTCCGCGGTAAGAGAAGTCATGTTTTGAATTATAAAATTGCAAGTTTCGTTAGAAAAAAATAAAGAAACGCGGCTTAACGAACATCAACAGATGTATCTTCTGATTGTTCAAGGTCCACATTCGTTTCTCGTCTGAGGATAGAATTATGCATGATGATAAAAAAAAAACCCACCAAAATTCGCAACCAATCCAAATTAAATAAATAATCACTTATCCTATTCCCTTGCCGAGTCATTTAGCTTGGTAAATATCACCGTGATCTCATTTTCATGACGTGTGTGAGAGATCTCTGCACGATGCTTAGGCCGAGGATGGGGTGAGGAACAACGAGACATTTTATCTGAATTGTCTCAATGTAAATGGGATCCCCCCTCCCCCTTTTCCCGCCTTCGTCTGGTCTGAAGCAACTCGTGTGACAGATAATACCTGCCATTCCATATCAGCCTTAGATATGTCAGAAATGACAGCTTGACACTTGCTATTCAAGTGCATGAAGAAAAAGGCACCGTGCAGCTCGATATACGCCACCTTCAAGGTCGCGATTCTGTTAATGACCAGAAATTAAAAAAAAAATATAGAAGGAAAAAAAAATGGAATACAATCGCCATGAGGATTGGTTATTGTGAATGTAAAAATGGAAATTTACTCAAGATTGATTTCTCTCTTTCTCGTTTTTTTTTTATATCATCGACCAAGTTTTAGCCATCAACCGTGGTCTCGGAGAATGATCCACGTCCAATTGACGTCTCAGAACTCGGAAATTCGTGTTGCTCATTTTTTATTGTATTAATTTTTAGAGCGAGACATTGAAGAGTGGTAGCGAGTGGCGATGGATTGGGTTAAGAATTTTTTTTAGTGAGATGCGCGATGCGTGATGTGTGGATAATGTAAGAAAAAGTCGTTTATGCTGTTTGCACGCACGCTTGGTACAATTATGAAATTATGATATTTATATATAGAAAATGGTGGCTTGTAAACTAAACACATCTTTGGAATGAATGCACGGTATCCCTGAATGCTGTATTGCATCACTAACTGATGCATTGTAGCATACATCGATACACAGTATCATAGATTGACACACCTTACTGATACACTTTAGCATTAGTTATTGAATTGCGCGACACCACAGTTTAAGACGATATCTTCCAAGTTACCTCCAACCCAAAATAAGCGCATCGCGCCGTTCCTGTTCAGGCGTTTAAAATATCTTTCTCATCATTCAGTCTTATAGTCAAAGCTGTAGATAGCTGTCGTGGCGTCTTGTGCGTGGCAAAATTGTAGCACCCGTCTAAAGAGTGCACAAACCTTTTAAGAACCCCCTTTTTTTTCGGCAACCCTTCTAGTCCGGCACCCTGAGCGGCCGCCCTAACCGCAGTACCCTAAACACAGTACCCTAGCTGCAGTCCCTTCTACATTGCTGCATATAGTCACTAAATCGGAGTAAACATATGTGTGGTTCCATGTCAGCGCCATCACACTAGGTAAACATTTGTTCAACGCTTTTTGTGGCTTTGAACATTTTAATTTTTGACCGCTTTTGATGTTTTAATTCAAGGTCTCGTTGGATCTCAAAGGGTACTGGGCAACCAAAGAAACGTTTAATTGTTTCCTTTTTAATTATTTCCTTCGTGGCATTGTAAATCAAAACAATCTGAAATATACATAATCAACCCACCACCACCACTCCCCTCCCAGCGGTCCGCGGAGATATTAGCAAAGGTTGACCGGCCCGTGGTGAGAAAAAGGTTGGCGACCACTGGATTATATTATCACGTCTTGGATTACACCTCACTCATTATCGTGTGTTTACATTCTATGACATGCTGCTTAATTTTTTTTTTTTTTAAATCTCTTATATTATGTTTTTGTGTCTTCACCAGGGTTGACCCCATGGCACACCAGAACTATGTTGCACTTGACAGCGGTAAGTTTATTATAACATTAGATTCCCCCCCCCCCCTCATTATTTGTGTTCATTGTACAGTTTGATTTGCTGTATTTCCTTGTGTATAATATATATCATGATATATTTATTTATTTATTCACTGTCTGAGACGTCCATCCTTCTTAAAATACATTCATTTTTTTTTTCAATTTTAAATTAGTTTCTGTGGTACGGTATGCTATATATTCTGTCATCATAGTTGGTGTTATTTGATATGACGAATCAAAGTATTGTTTATTGAAACATGATAACGTTGTTGGACGTTTGTTCTAGCTTAAAAGAAAAAAAAAACATTAACTGAAAATAAGGGTATGAATTGAGTTTTGTGCCTGTAATTATTTGTTTGTTAAATTCCATTCACAATACCTCTAAAAAAAACATTAAAACGTTGGAGCTGATTTCTTTTAATAGAGATACAAACAATTCAAGTTAAAGTAACATCTAGAGCAGGAAACACGTTTCGACATTTTATAATTAAAATAGGTTATAAACTTGTACCCACTTCCCAACTGATTGAAGCACTAACATTTTCCCCTAGAAATAGAATGGTTCATATGGGATCAAGTATTATAGTTCAGAAATAGAATGGTTCATATGGGATCAAGTACTGATAGTTCTGCTCATTTTTAGAGCATTTTCTAAAAAAAATGCTCTATTGTCCCCGTTTTGTCTGTCTGTCTGTCTGTCCGTCCGTCCGTCATCACCATAGATCTCAACAACCATAAGTCCTAGACCCATGATGTATATATCATTTTGTAGGTCTTGGCCTGCCAAGAAATGACTTTTGTCCGTTTCGCGATCTGACCTCTGAAGGCCGTAAAAGGGGGCTTGTAAAGTACCGTTTTTTACTATACAAGCTATATTAATAAAGGAGCGCCCTATATCTCAGCAACCATAAGTCCTAGACACATGATGTATATATCATTTTTTAGGTATTGGCCTGCCAAGTGTAAATCAAAAGTCCATTTCGCGATCTGACATCTCAGGGCCGAAAAGAAAGACTTTCCTAGGTACCGTTTTTGCTTATATTTTAAATATAAATAATAAAAGCTAATCAAAGGGGCGTAATCATTATTTATTTTGTAACAGTTATTCAACATGACTTACTTCCCGTACTTTATATAAAACAACAATTGGCGGAGTTTTCGGACGACAGAGCTATGCAACAATTGACGGAGTTTTCGGACGATTAAATGACTACAATTTCGAATGTTTTCAATTATGAGTTTTCAGTAACCACAAACCACTTGTAGTTAGATTTAAGAGAAAATAATTTTTTTTCAAATATAAAGAAACGTCTTTATAATCTTTTTTTTACAGATATATGCATTACACAATTGAATTTATAAACATTTCCAAAATTTATAAATATTTACTGAAAGCTAACAAACGTACTGATACATAACAAGAAAATACGCTAACACGTCCTGTGTCCAGAATGGAACAGGCTTAATTGCTTGTTTTTTTACCCTCGCCACACAGTCGTGTTTCTAATTCATCCTCAAATACATTTTATTATTTCAACCATCTCTCGAGTATTTCCGAGAACAAGTAATTATTCATGATGGACCGTGTCATAGCCTATACAGAATTGTTTGTTTGTGAATATATCTTATTCTATTTTATGCAATCGTTATTTATTTCTATTTCCACTTGTAGGTGTATGTTGTTTGTTCCCTCGAAAAATCATCAGAGGTATTGACTAGCACGACGAAATTTTGTTTTAAACTTTAGACAATAGACATTTTTTCATTATTTTTTTTTGCTTGTCTCCTGTTTGTTTGGGTTTCATGTTGCGACGCTTGATTCTAATACATTCATATTAACTAGTTACACTGCCGCACATTGATATATCGCTTTATAACATCCACCTCTTTATAGCGGTCCCTTATGGCTTTCACATTTTCTTATTAACCTGTAATTTAGTGCTTACATCTCCCGTTTCCTTTCATAATTACTTTATTTATCCATTTTTATTTTCTGCTCAAATTTTGAACGAATCCCCCCTCCCTTTCTCCTCCCCAACATTATGTTTCATTCTATCTGCCGTTATGCTTTTAGTTTTCCCAGTCTGTTTTTTTTTTGTGTTAATTTTTAGCCCTCGTTATTATTTCCTCTAACAATGGCTTCAGTTTGCTTCTAATCCGTTAGATACTCGTGGTTGAATTTCATTACCTTTAAGTGAAACACTAAACAATCAACATTAACCTAAAGATCTAAGAATGTGTTTATTACGGTGTGTGCATTGTTAGCCAGCCGACTTGTTCATAAAATAATAATACAAACTATTAATACCCAATAACTCTCCACAACAGTGTGTTTACATTTCTAGTCGATCTAGTTGGACTTATCGCCATCCGTTGGCCGGTCATCTAAATATTTTGATACGAGAGTTAGTTTATCTTGAGTCTCCCACGAGCCATTGCTACCGTGTTTACGTGCAGGGAGGAGGTAGGTCAACACGTTAAGGCATCGGCGAGGGCTGTTTTTCGAACGACCAGATTAGTGTGGAACTAGTGGGTCAACGCCTTATTTTAAAAGGATTCTTGCGCAGCATTCTCTTATAAAAAAATTGTTTTAAGACTTCTCGCAGAGCGACGCTAGCCATTTGTTGAAAGGAGAAAAAAGTATTTAACAAAACTACAAGCATTATGTCTATCTTTAAACGGTTTTCTTAGTATAAAGAAAATGTCTAAAAATTCATTACAGACGTATTTGATTTCTTTCTCGATCATAAACCTTAACCGTTTAAATCGGGAGAGGGGAAAGATAAAAGTTAACGAAAAATCAGTTTAATGATTTAAAAAAAAAGTATACTCTATAGATTGCTATGATAAGTGCTACGCCTGGCCTTTCAGCCGCCTAAGTGCAGCCAGTATTTTGCCCCCCACCCCTCCTTAATTCAAAGATCTGTCTTCTACGGTACATTTTTTCCTCCCCAGAAAGGGCTACCGCCTAGTTGTTTCGCACCCCTTTGAACCATAACGTTTGGGCTGGGGGGGGGGGTAGAAGTTACATAAAGCAGTTTAGTAATTTCACAAATCCGCAAACCATTTTCTCCCATTATATAGTATTACTTTTTAACGAAACGTTTCTCTTATCTAGCCTCGTTTCAACTGAGTGTAATGTTTCGTTTATTGAAATTTCTATTCAAAGTAAAATTAAAAACGACCAGACGTAGCAAACTTTAAAAAAAAAAAGTTCTTCAGACGTGATTTCATCTGTCCCCAATTCGCGCCACAAGCCACTCAGGAAAAAAAACAAACAAACCCATGCAGTAGCCATCTCGTTAACGTTCACTGCAGGCGTCGTCTGCTTGGCAGGGAAAACTGCACCAATGTACGGATTGGAGGGGGGGGGGGGTCATCTGTCACGCAACTCATCAGTTGGTGTGCACCCTTGGCGCCACCACATAGAAAGTACGTAATCGTGCTGTTTTTGGGAATCTCGTCAGTGTACTGGCACTCGCGTCTGCATCGAGTTCTAAATGCACGAGTTTTACATTGAAAAAAAAAACCCCACCACAAAACAACTTTGAGATCTTGTTGATTTGTTTTGCTGTTTACTAATTCTAATTTAATTCTAAACTCGTTTTTCTTTACTCCATGAAAGTTGGCCGAATGCACCACTTAACGCTCTAAGTCTTTGCTACCCCCCCCCCCCCACTCCATTTTCCTTTTTGCTACCCCCCCCCCCCCCCAAAACAAGAATAACAACCCAGCCCTTGCTCTGCCTGCATTCTTGTTACAATCAATGCAATCCTGTTAAAATTCTGTTTACCTGCTACTAAAAGTTTCTGGACTCTAATAAAATAACTAAATAACTAAATATTATTTAAAGTATTTTTAGAAAACATCTCAACTTACTACTAGTGTTTACTAAAATAACAAATGTACTTTTTCTAGTTTAAAATATTCACATTGATTTTCATTTGATAAAATTATTTTTATAATATTGTCAGTATGTAAATGAAGAATAATTTGACTATTATACTTATGTGATCATCATTTCTTAATAATTCAAAATAAATTTAAAAAGTCTAATATTTTTTAACATAAAAAAATAAATAAATAAAAATATGGAGGTCTTTAATCAACAAAAGGTTCAGTTAATCTGTTTGTTCGCTTTTCGATGCTAATGAGTGAGTACCTCTAGTATGTTTCGCTGTCTTACAAGTCCTGCCTATCACGAAACTTGCTTTGCTACATA
>JAGDYQ010000054.1:1609940-1682737 GCA_021962125.1 Bulinus truncatus | reverse complement strand
AGTTGTCTTTTTATTTTGTCGACATAAATAATTTATTCATTTGCTGCTGATTGGAATATTTTATTTTGATTTTTTTTACTTTAAAATTTATATTTAGTTTTTATATCTTAAGTTACCGAAGCTAATGTAATACATTCCAAAATCGGAACAACTTCTATACGGCATTTCGTTTTATTTTTACGTGATTTATGTCAAATGCAAATCTTTTACAAAAAGATTAAGCTTTAATTCATGTAATAAAAAAGTACAAAATATCAGGTTTTAAACGTATAGATAAAGAAAGTAATTCATAAATTAACTAAAACTTTAGTTTAATACATTTATAAATATATGTATGCACTAGTTTTCAAGATCATAAATATATTTATTCCAGGAGTCAGTGTAAGATATTCTACACTGCTGAGCCGTGGTTTTGTGTGGGCAAACTAGGTGGCTGTCTTGGCCTTCAACTGACCAAGGGAAGCAACCAGTCCAGTGTTATGTCAAACTACCGTAGGCCTCAACTGATACTTCTTTCCCCTTCGTCCCGTAACACTTACTGAAAGTCTCTATCTTAGCTCTAAGAACGGTTTTGGTTTACATAGAAAGTAACTCGAACTTCCTTATTGGTGAGCTGTAAGGAAATGTTTGGGTGAAGTTCCTTATTGGTGAGCTGTAAGGAAATGTGTGGGTGAACTTCCTTATTGGTGAGCTGTAAGGAAATGTGTGGGTGAACTTCCTTATTGGTGAGCTGTAAGGAAATGCGTGAGTGAACTTCCTTATTGGTGAGCTGTAAGGAAATATGTGGGTGAACTTCCTTGTTGGTGAGCTGTAAGGAAATTTGTGGGTGGACTTCCTTATTGGTGAGCTGTAAGGAAATGCGTGAGTGAACTTCCTTATTGGTGAGCTGTAAGGAAATGTGTGGGTGAACTTCCTTGTTGGTGAGCTGTAAGGAAATGTGTGGGTGAAGTTCCTTATTGGTGAGCTGTAAGGAAATGTGTGGGTGAACTTCCTTGTTGGTGAGCTGTAAGGAAATGTGTGGGTGAACTTCCTTATTGGTGAGCTGTAAGGAAATGAGTGAGTGAACTTCCTTATTGGTGAGCTGTAAGGAAATGTGTGGGTTAACTTCCTTGTTGGTGAGCTGTAAGGAAATGTGTGGACGAACTTCTTTGTTGGTGAGCTGTAAGGAAATGTGTGGGTGAACTTCCTTATTGGTGAGCTGTAAGGAAATGAGTGAGTGAACTTCCTTATTGGTGAGCTGTAAGGAAATGTGTGGGTTAACTTCCTTGTTGGTGAGCTGTAAGGAAATGCGTGAGTGAACTTCCTTATTGGTGAGCTGTAAGGAAATATGTGGGTGAACTTCCTTGTTGGTGAGCTGTAAGGAAATGTGTGGGTGAACTTCCTTATTGGTGAGCTGTAAGGAAATGAGTGAGTGAACTTCCTTATTGGTGAGCTGTAAGGAAATGTGTGGGTTAACTTCCTTGTTGGTGAGCTGTAAGGAAATGTGTGGGTGAACTTCTTTGTCGGTGAGCTGTAAGGAAATGTGTGGGTGAAGTTCCTTATTGGTGAGCTGTAAGGAAATGTGTGGGTGAACTTCCTTATTGGTGGGCTGTAAGGAAATGTTTGGGTGAACTTTCTTATTGGTGAGCTGTAAGGAAATGTGGGGGTGGACTTTCTTATTGGTGAGCTGTAAGGAAATGTGTGGGTGAACTTCCTTGTTGATGAGCTGTAAGGAAATGTGTGGGTGAACTTCCTTATTGGTGATCTGTAAGGAAATGTGGGGGTGAACTTCCTTATTGGTGAGCTGTAAGGAAATGTGTGTGTGAACTTCCTTGTTGGTGAGCTGTAAGGAAATGTGTGGGTGAACTTCTTTGTTGGTGAGCTGTAAGGAAATGTGTGGGTGAACTTCCTTATTGGTGAGCTGTAAGGAAATGTGTGGGTGAACTTCCTTATTGGTGAGCTGTAAGGAAATGTATGGGTGAACTTCCTTATTGGTTAGCTGTAAGGAAATGTGGGGGTGAACTTTCTTATTAGTGAGCTGTAAGGAAATGTGCGGGTGAACTTCCTTACTGGGGAGATGTAAGGAAATGTGTGGGTGAACTTCCTTATTGGTGAGATGTAAGGAAATGTGTGGGGGAACTTCCTTATTGGTGAGCTGTAAAAAAATGTATGGGTGCCCAACTGATTATTTTCAATTGTAATATGACCGGTCTAAATTCGCTTTAATCTTCAACATGATTGAACTATCTATGAGTAGAGGGATCATTTTCACAAAGTACTTCATTGGATGTTAGCGATGTACGGGTCTGAGATTCAATGTCACAGTCTGTGACATTTACAAAACTTTCCACGACCCAGAGTCCGGTGATACATGTCATGTGTCATCTTGGACAGCTGGTCAACGTATTGTGTCATACAAATGCCAACAGCAGCAGATTTCCGACACGCTCAAATTCCTTGACCTGACTTGTCCATACACCTAGTGGGTTTCAAAACACAATTCATTATTTACGGACACTGCTTGTTAGGCGGCTGACCTCTCATTGACTCAGATGAAGTATGTATAATGAATGCTCTGCAGCTGTAATGGTTTTAATGTCAAGAAAACAAAATCCTCTGATTTTGTGGGGGCCCTAAAAAGGGCCGTTTGTAGAAGCTGTGGGGAGAAATGAATAAATGTAAAATCATATTACATAATATTAATAATTATTCGCTTTGTCAACTACAATAAACCTCCCAACTTGGGGTAAGTGATCTAGTCATGTCACGTGACAAGGAAGAAATTAAACTGGGCGGTGCACTAGTGTGCAATAGATGATGTGCCACAGCCGACAATCTCTGTGATCCTGGGTTATCTTTTCTTTCTTGTCTGACTCCCTCCCCCCACCCCTCCTGTGTATCTGTCAGTGTCTCTAGTTGCCTACGCCATTCTTGTTCCACCTGCCATTGTGTCTGGCAGATGACGTCTGTCTGGCTTCACTTCAGCGCGGCGGGCACAAAGCACTAGCAGACATAATCAGAGACACGCAAGAAAGACGACAGTCTGTAATCCTGGGCAATATTCATCACCCTTCTTGTTGGTCGTACCCCCTCTAGCATCCGACGATACAGCGGATGTGCCGCTCTTGCTTTGTGAACCAGCGCCTGGTGAAGTAGACCCAGTCTGTGTCTCTACCGGTGAAATTGGGGGCGCTGTTTTTTAAAAATACTTCTCTGGCTATGAGTGTTGTCTTCCCAGAGTTCCACTGGTCATCATGATAGTAGTAGAGGTAGAGGATGACTTTATCAATGTCTGTTACTGTGAAGATTCACTGAAGTGGTTTTCAAGGGATGCGACTCTTGTTACTGCAGTGCAGAGCAAGTCTGCAGTTCTCTCTCACACACTAGATGTATGAAGTCCTCGATTGATGCAGATCCTGCCGGTTGAATAACGTCATTTGAAAACGTGATTTATAAAACATTTGCTAGAACGTCCAAGAGAAAAAAATCACGCATTATTTTGTCTACGTAAATAATTTATTCATTTGCCGCTAATAGCAGTATTCTATTGTGGTTTTTGTGAATTTAAATTTAAATATTTTTTTTATTTAGTTTTATATCTTAAATTACATAACGGATATAATACGCTATAAAATCAGAACGAGTTCAATACGACATTCCTTTTTTTACGTGTTTTAATTTACTTAAAGATCGTTTTAAACTTTGTTAAGCTTAAATTCACGCCATAAAAGTACATAAACTATAAATATTTTAAGCTTATAGATAAAGACAGTAATTAGTAATTTAAGTAAAACTTTTGGAATATATTGTAAATATATGCACTAGTTTTCAAGATCATAAATATATTTATTTCACAAGTCAATGTAAGATATTCTACGCTGCCGAGCCGTTGTTTTGTGTGGCCGAACTAGGCAGCTGCCTTTGCCTTCAACTACTGCCCAAAGGAAGCCACCAGTCCAGTGTTATGTCAAACTATCATAGGCTCCAACTGGTCCTTCTTTCCCCCTCTGGAGCTCAAAGAACGGTTTTGGTTTACATTGGAAGTGTCTTGAACTTCCTTATTGGCGAGTTGTAATGAAATGTGTGGGTGTCCAACTGACTGTTTTCAAGTCAAATGTGACCGGGTTAAATTCCCTTAAATCTTCGATGTGATTAAACTTTCTATAAGTGGAGGGATTATTCTAACAAAGTATTTCATTTTATGTCACTTCTAGAAATATGACACTTCCCAATTATATTTGAAAATCAGTGAATCTCAAAATATACGTTTTAATCTGCTGTTGGGTGCCCGCTGATAGAAAGTGGACTGCAAAAACTTTGCAATAATTACTTAATAGAGCACATATACAACAGATTTTAGTTTCATAGACAGAAAGATTGACAAAAAGACAGGCGAATAAACAGACAGAAAAACAGACAGCTAGGCGGATAAACAGACACAAAAAACCAAAAGAGACATAGAATATGTACTTTTTGTTCATGTTACTTCATTGTTTACCAATGTGTTACATTCAGAAAACAAGATCCATAACAGCAAGAGGGCGTGTAGCAGAATAAAACTTTAACATACAGTAGCAGCCTATGAGATGGCAATTATGTCGAAAGCACTTGACCCTTTCTTGATAATTGAGTATCATAGTTAAATGTTTCTTATATAAACTATATTTCGTCTCCACTGAAGCCGATAGTGCAAAGCACTTGGAGGCACCACGGCAGATACAGCGGTGACTAAATATCCTTTGGTCCTCAACGGAGAGCGAACCAAAATCCCTTAGGTCGACAACCGAACGCTTTACCATACGACCATCTTCATCAGGTGAGTGAGTTGTTTTATTAGCCCACCCTTTTTCAAAGGTAAGAAACATCTTTATTGAAATCTAATCACATAAAAGCTAAGAAGCACTTTAATAGTGCGATATATACATATAGTGAATTTTTATTGCCATAATTTACTCTTTATGTAGAGTTGGAATCGAAAGGGGGAAAGTAGACAATCTCCGCACATTTGTGTCAGTGATGTACAGTCTAAGATACGCGTCAAATGTCATCTTGGACATCTGGTAACTGTATTTGTAATGGAAATGGCAACAGCAGCAGATTTCCAACATCCTACATTAGCTAGACACCGTGCACTCTTCACTGACACTTGTTTTTAGGCGGCTGACCACCCATTGACCAAGGGTATTCCACTGAAGTATGTATGATACTCTGCAGCTGTAATGGTTATAATGTCAAGAAAACAAAATCCTCTGACTTTGTGGAGGGCCCTCAAAAGGGCCGTTTGTAGAAGCTGTGGAGAAAAAATGAATAAATGTAAAATCATATCACATTTAATGAGTCGCTCAGTCAATTACAATATACTTCCCACACCCCTGGGGTCAATTATCTAGTCATGTCACGTGACAAGGAAGAAATTAAACTGGGCGGTGCACTAATGTGCAATAGATGCAGTGCCACAGCCGACAATCTCTGTGATCCTGGGTTGTCTTTTCTTCCTTGTCTAACTTCCCCCTCCGTCCTGTGTATCTGTCAGTGTCTCTAGTTGCCTACGTCATTCTCGTTCCATCTGCCATTGTGTCTGGTAGATGACGTCTGTCTGGCTTCACTTCAGCGGGGCGGCCACAAAGCACTAGCAGACATAATCAGAGACACGCAAGAAAGACGACAGTCTGTAATCCTGGGCAATATTCATCATCCTTCTTGTTGGTCGTGTCCCCTCTGACATCCGACGATACAGCGGATGTGCCGCTTTTGCTTTGTGAACCAGAGCCTGGTGAAGTAGACACAGTCTGTATCTCTATCGGCGAAAATACTTCTCTGGCTACGAGTCTTCCCAGAGTTCCACTGGCCATTGTGAGGGTAGTAGAAGTAGAGGATGACTTTATCAATGGCTGTTACTGTGAAGATTCTCTGAAGTAGTTTTCAAGGGCGCCAACTCT
The DNA here is from genome assembly GCA_021962125.1 of Bulinus truncatus. NCBI lineage: Eukaryota > Metazoa > Mollusca > Gastropoda > Planorbidae > Bulinus > Bulinus truncatus. The sequence goes on along the minus strand of JAGDYQ010000054.1, from coordinate 1,676,819 downwards.
TGTTGTTACTGCAGAGCACGTTTGTAGTTCTCTCTCACACACTAGATATGCATGATGTCGTCATTTGATGCAGATCCCGCTGGTTGAATAACGTCATTGGAAAATGTCCTTTATAAAACATTGGCTAGGACGTCCAAGAGAACAAAAAATCTATTTTTATTTTGTTGACATAAGTAATTTGTTCATTTTCTGCTGATATTTTGTCTCAAGAGTTGGATGGTTTCTTATATCATCTTTCTGTAAAAAAAAAAATACACTAATTTTACCCCCCCCCCCCCCATTTTCCCCGACTCAAGCCTCCCCCCTCCCCCGCACTAATTTCCCATTGTAATGCCGCCTCTGTAGGCAGCCATCTTAACGAGCATGGTGGATTCTTCTAATTTAAAACAACGTATTATCTGTTTCATAACTAGACGGCATCAGTTGTTTGTTCGTTTGTTGTGGGTAGGAGCGCACCCTGGTGTGTAGTACCGGATAAGAAACCATTATTTTGTAGCTTATACTTATTCAAACATTTACATCCATTCTGATTGAAAATATGCCAGAATCGGTAGGGGGAGGGAGAGGGCTTGTGTTAGGGGTGTGGTGATTTATTGAGATGTGAGTACAAGTGACCTTCAAGTTACTTTATGATCAAGTATGTTTAAGTCCAAGCCAGTAAATTAAGTTATGACCTGACAAAGTTATGTCCCCAAACTGTTTTGTTTTCAGAAGATTCCACAGATTTAAAAAAAAAGTTTTCTGGAAATAAAATGTCTTCAAATGAGATTTATTGACAAAATATACAAAATGAAAAACTAATAATTAAAATTAGCGCCCACGCTTTTTTTAATAATGCTGATTTCTATTACTATTTAATAATTAGTCTTTTTTTTCATGCGTTTTTATAAAAGTGTATTTTTTTTTTGTAAAACTATTTAAATAGTCCATATTTTTAACACTCCCAGAAACCTTTTCGGCCAAATACATTTCCATCTCAACGAAATGTCCGGAAGTGAAATCAATATAGACTCATTAAATGACGTAGTTAAAAAAAAAGGGGGGGGGGGTCAAAGAGAAAGTCAGTTAATTAGTTGAAATTAATCCCGCGGATCAAACGTACTTTTGTAAGTTCCATTTAGCCGTTAGACGTTGATTAATTACAGGCTTCTGTTGCATGACTTGGAACATTGAAGCTCTTTTCTGTGAACTTTAGAACTTTAAGTACGTTACGTGCTAATACTTTCAATGTTAACTTTGTAGATGTCAGTACGTTACGTGCTAATACTTTCAATGTTAACTTTGTAGATGTCAGTACGTTACGTGCTAATACTTTCAATGTTAACTTTGTAGATGTCAGTACGTTACGTGCTAATACTTTCAATGTTAACTTTGTAGATGTCAGTACGTTACGTGCTAATACTTTCAATGTTAACTTTGTAGATGTCAGTACGTTACGACGTGCTAATACTTTCAATGTTAACTTTGTTATTCAAGAAAATAGACATTTATATTCAGAATTCTGTAAAATATCTTAGAAGATTTTAGAAGTTAATGTTAACAAATTTATATTCTTTAAATGGAGAAAATGTGAACGTTTTTTTTTTTGAAAGGTAAGGCAACCAGACATCGTGACGGGGCCCCGTGCTCTTTGAATGGCCCGTCGTCTTGGGTAATCTGCCTTGAAACTACTCAGCAAATATATGATGAAAAAAAAGGTCCACTCCTACGTCAGGGCACCCCACGCATGTGTCAGGGGACCGCCTCACATAGAAGGCCCCGTCGGGTACAGTAATTGGGCTATTAAGTGACAATGCAATAGGGGGGAGTGAGTGAGCAGAGGGGCCCCAGAGAAGTGTGTTGTTTCAAGCGTTGAATAAGTGAGCAGTAGATGACGTCATTGACGTGTTAGTGTGTTTTCGATGACGTGCAGTAGATGTTGTGTCAGCGTGCAAAAGATGTTGTGTCAGCGTGCGATAGATGGTGTGTCAGCGTGCAAAAGATGTTGTGTCAGCGTGCGATAGATGGTGTGTCAGCGTGCGATAGCTGGTGTGTCAGCGTGCAGTAGATGGTGTGTCAGCGTGCAATAGATGTTGTGTCAGCGTGCAATAGATGGTGTGTCAGCGTGCAAAAGATGGTGTGTCAGCGTGCAATAGATGGTGTGTCAGCGTGCAATAGCTGGTGTGTCAGCGTGCAGTAGATGGTGTGTCAGCGTGCAATAGATGGTGTGTCAGCGTGCAATAGATGTTGTGTCAGCGTCAATAGATGGTGTGTCAGCGTGCAAAAGATGGTGTGTCAGCGTGCAATAGATGGTGTGTCAGCGTGCAGTAGATGGTGTGTCAGCGTGCAAAAGATGGTGTGTCAGCGTGCAAAAGATGGTGTATCAGCGTGCAATAGATGGTGTGTCAGCGTGCAATAGATGGTGTGTCAGCGTGCAATAGATGGTGTGTCAGCGTGCAGTAGATGGTGTGTCAGCGTGCAATAGATGATGTGCCAAAGGGAACAATATATTTGATCCTGGTGGTTGTTGTCAGGCTTGCGGAGCCGCCATATTTTTTTTCGGCTCCGGCTCCCACAAATTTGACGGCTCCGGCTCCCTATTAAGATAGTATCACACGAGACAAAATTTGTTGTAATTTCTCCACGCTAAGATGCCGCTGATAAAGAAAGTTATGCAAATTTCGCCACGTGCCGAAGAACTGATCCTGGGGCACAGGGGCGGATCTAGAGAACTTTGACCGGGGGGGGGGGTTGAAACTGTTTTCATTGTTGAGTCCCCTCCCCAAGAAATTTTTGGCAGTTCCTTATCTCGAATGGTGCATTTTAGTACCGATTGTTTAGCTATTAATTAGAAATATATAATTTTAACTACGTTTCAATAATGCATGGCATGTTGCAGTTTTGTTAAAAGTAATCTAAACAGTAAAGAGTTTTAATGATAAAAATCTATTGATGCTGAGCTATTTCAGATTCCTGTTATAAATATATCGACCATTTGTTCTGCTACACAATTGTTACATAATAGATACCTGATTAATATTATTATACTGTTGGTTTAACGTACAACCCGGGAAGAACGACAAAGATGCACGAATATAGCTTAGCTATTTGTGTGATATTTCTTATAAAATATTGAAAACAAAGAACAGATCTATCAACAACAAATTGACCAGTCGCAATTATTCAATTTAAAAGAAAATTAATTCTGATAAAAAGTAAATTTGAAAATTAAATAACATCACGCAGAAATCACGAAGTTTGTCTTTATTATTGTATTATACATATGTATAAAAGTGAAGTCAGAAGTCAATTTTATTTTATTAACTTATTTAAGTTGCTAGTTGTCCTCAGAAGATATCAATATATAAAACTATTACAAGGTTGCGAACAGGCCCACCGACAAAAATTTCGGGTCCCTGGGCTGGGGTGTCACGGGCCCCCGTGCTGATATTAATATTTTAAAAAGTTGATTGGCCAGCATAGTCCGGACCCCTAAAACAAAATTGAACAAAATGATTGATGTTTTATAGCCGTTATTATTAAAATTTTGTCAAAAAGCTAAAATCATGCACGGGGGGGGGGGCTCAGGTCGTGGCTACGGGCCTGGACCCGGGTAACAATAAACTCCGATTTTTTATTCGGACCCCGTCCCAATAAAGTCTGATTGTTATTCGGACCCGTGGCAAATATGCAGTTAGCTTAGCTATACATAAACTTTATTATTGTTTTTTTTTATAATTGTTTGAATTGTTTGATTTAATCGTTACTCAGTGTCTAGGGTTCCATTAAGCGGACTCTGTATTATTATTTTTTCGGGTTCCGTCTAATAAAGTTTAAATATAGCTAAGCTTAGTGCATATTTGCCACGGGTCCGAATAACAATCGGATTTTATTGGGACCCTGGTCAGAATAGCCACAGCCTTTTAAATTTATCTACTCTATTTCAGATATTCTGTTTATAATAAAATTGTTAAATACAGAAAGCGACCATTTTGTTTTTAGTCTTTTACAAATTCGCGGTCAAATAATACACGAAATGACGCGTTCTATTTGTCTTTTATATCAGGGAAATTTTTCAGGTCTTGGCTCAAGTTCCCGATATATCTCCCGTGGTGCCTCCATGGCTATTGCACTATCGGCTATGGTGCGGATGAAAGAAGGGCACCATAAAACCGTCCCATTAGTGGTTTATAGGATCTAAGGGATTTCATCTCATCCTTACTGGGACTTTACACATTTGTCTTCGTAGTAAAAATTTATTTTTAAATGATTGATACAATTATTCTATGAAATAAAACTGTTTTAACTTTATATATAACAAAATAACATGCCATTAAAAAATTTCGGAGGGTAAACAAGATTTAAAACGAACACAAAACGATTCCCCATTAAAGATTTCTTGTGGTGATGTGCGTGTTACTGTTGTGGCGTTCGTAAAACATGACAACATTTCTAATTGTAGGAGGCAAACAATCAAACAAATTTGCAATTTTAAAGCTAAAAAAAAAATTCTGCTGTAAAAAAAAACATTTGGGAGCCGTGAAGCCGCCAGATTTTTTCGGCTCCGGCTCCGGCTCCGCAAGCCTGGTTGTTGCCAGTACACCTCACCGTACTACGAAAGGTCATACACTGACCTACAAGGCCGTACCCAGGGGTACAAAATAAAAATGTTATTGCTGATAGTAAGTCATAAAAAATTGACAAATCTTTGCCTTTAAAAACTTGGAACAGCCCCCCCCCCCCCAAAAAAAAAATCCTGGGTACGGTACTGCTGACCCATGACACTAATACTGATCACAACACATTTACACCAAAATGAAGAGTAGACTCGGTCAGCGACGCGGGGCATCAATGTAACTATCCTCAAATATCTTTGATTTTTTTAAACGAACAAATTTGTCAGATGATGTTGGTTTGTTTGTGTGTTGTTGTTGCTATTCACATGTCCTGCCACCTGTACCCCCACCCTCTCTATTTACTCAGACCCAAGGGACACGGAGACAGCTCTTTATCCAAGGGGAGTTAACTGGGTGTGATCTGACCTTCACTTGGTTAGCCATTGACCTTCAGTGATATCTGGCCTGACGCTCAGAGTTGTGTATAAGTCTTTACCATCTCTCTCTCTCTCTCTCTCTCTCTCTCTCTATATATATATATATATATATATATATATATATATATATATATAATATATATATATATATATATATACATATATATATCTTCTCTCTTTTTCTCTCTTTTCTTTCACTGTTTTGAGCTGCCAACTTGTAACATTGACATTACCAAAAGAAATATTTCACCACCAAATGTAATTTGGTTGCAAATTGATATCAGAATATCTTTTTTCATATAAATATTTATTATATTTTAGCCATTCATTTGTAAAACTCGAATTATATCAACATATTTAGTTTTAATATGATCGACTTAATATCGAGTTAATGCCAATGTATGCAACATATACTTCAAAAAAACTTATTGAGCGAAGACCAGGCTTTGCCTTTTCTAGCTGATTGATGAGACCCCGAAAAAAAAATTACTAGCTGAACATTTTGTGACTTAAACCTAATGGTCTTAGGCCAATAGCCATTAGAAGGCTGTATTTTTATTTTTTAAAAGCACAATAATTTAATGAACATTTAAAAAAAAAGTAGAACAAATTCCGAACTATAGAACTATAAGAAGAACCTAATGTAACATCTGAAATCAAAATGAATAGATTTAGGTGTGCAGGGCGCATAGATAGAATGGAAAACAACAGAGGTCCAAAAGCATTATATCAGGCAACACCCAATGAGAAAAAGGCTAAAGACAGACCAAAAAGCAAATGGTTGGAGAAAGTGGAGAAAGAAGACCTTAAAGCCATAAGAGTGAGAGAGTGGAGGAAGAAGACCATGGATCGGGAAAAGTGGAGAAGTGTAGTATGGCAGGTCAGGGCCCTAAATGGGCTGTAGAGCCAAAGGAGGAAGAAGAAGAATATATAAGTGTGTGTGTATATATATGTATATATATATATATATATATATATATATATATATATATATATATTAGGGTGACTCACTTTATAATGGAAAAAAATAAAGTTGAATTTTTATCATGAGCATTTTAGTTTTCTGGTTCACTGTGATTTAAAACATGTATATATCAAATTTCACACCATTAGGGCTCCTATAAATACTGCCTCAGTGCACTTGTTATCTCGTGTTTTACGGTATTCGGCAGTAAAATAATACCAGTTACATGACACATTAACCTGACTGTATTGCAGAGTAGTTCTAAGTAAGCCATTCAAAAATACACCATGCTTTCTGAGTCGGAAGGTCTTCAAGTTGCGATCTCTTCAGCACAGTTGATTTTTTTTTTTTGCATCTGGAAACTCTTTGCGATGCTGTTCAACAATTTGGAGAAAGTACTGTTTTTCCTTCTCTGATTTGGTGAGAGATGAGTTGAATGATGACGCCAGTGCCATTCCCCGCTCGGCACAGTCATTGACAACTTTCAAGGAAGAGACCACTGCTGTTGCCTTCTAAAACGATGGAGTTTGTTGCCAAGTGGAAGCATCAGTCATGAAAAAAATTGTGGGAAGCAGAAGAGCATTAAAGAAGAGCAGCGATGACGAGGTCACAAAATCCTTTAATGTCACATTATGAAGTGCAGAAGGAACATTTGTGCTGAGGATACACCTTTCTTCTCTCTGATCATCAGAAGATTTCTCCATGAATTGTCTCAAGCAAGCAGCAAGGCTGTTTTTCTCAAACACTGAGACACGTTGAGAAAAGAGAACCAGAGAAATGAGTTCTGCACTAATGTACCAGAGATGTCGGCCAATCGCTTTCAATGCAGTCTGAGAAATGAAGGCAGAAACATTCTTATAATCAATAAGAAGCTTGATGAAATCCAGATAATTCAGAAGTGCGTATGCTAGAATGGGACACTGAATCCAAGCCGAATGTAAACCAAGGATGCAAAGATACCAAATTCTGCAATAGATCTGTCTTCATACTTTGTCAGCTAGAATTGATGACGGAAGAGATAAATCTTCATGATGTAGATTATTTTAGACATCCACCTTGCATGATGATAAGCTCCTGGAACACGAAAACGCATCCCAGGGGGGGGGGGGGGGAATTCCTCCCAGGAAGATAAGATTCAGAGTCAGAAGTTCTTTGTAATCTTCTCGTGGCAAATATCTTAAGTTGTCTTTCATTTCGAGGATATTTGAACAAAATGTGTTGAATTCTTCTTTTAATGGCTTGAGATTTTGCTCCAGTCGAACATCGTAGCATATACTAAATTCTGCCTTCTTATTTTCGGCCAAAACATCTTAAAGCGCTTGAATAGCAGCAGCACATCCGGTCCATTTGTACTACTCCCAAATGTCTTATTAAAGACGGCTGTGTTTGTGAACATACCATTGGCCAGTAGGCTCAATTAAGGGAAGTACCTAGCTCAATAAACATTGGCATGTCCACTGGACAGTATACCAGCAAAGAAATAGGTCATGAAAAAATTGTATCAACTATCTGCCAGACGGCTGTGTTTGTAAACATACCATTGGTCAGTAGGCTCAATTAGGGGAAGTACCTAGCTCAATGGACATTAGTATGTCCTCATGAAAAATTCTACCGAATGTCAACCAGACGGCTGTGTTTATAAACATACCATTGGTCAGTAGTCTCAATTAGGGGAAGTATCTAGCTCAATAAACATTGGCAAGCAAAAAAATAGGTCATGAAAAAATGGTACCAACTGACTGCCAGACGGCTGTGTTTGTAAACATACCATTGGCAAGTTGGCTCAATTAGTGGAAGTATCTAGCTCAATAAACAGGAGTTGTGTCAACTTCTATGCCAGTAAAATGATCAACACTTTTCGACCTAGTAGTCATATCTAATTGAATGATATTTATATAGCCGCAACATTTGATCTTATAACACTTGATTTTTATAACTAAATTGAAATGTACTGGTGAAGCTGGCTATTTATATGAAAATCAAAACTTCTAGAATTTTCTAGAATTTCCCGGAACCTTCTCAAGTTTTCCACGTTTTTTCTAAAAGCTTCTAGAACCTTCTAGAAATTTCATAGAACCTTTCAGAACCTTCTAGCATTTTCTGTTTGCTTGATATTTACATACTCACATTCAAAATTCCTTCAAAATTATTTAAATTTTCAGTGTCGATGAAGCAGTACTAAATAAAGTCATATATTCATGAAATTTTTCTGTGCTGTTTTGAAGTCAAAGGAAACAAAAAAAAAACAAAATGCTCCAAAAAAAATTGACAAAAAGTTATATATATATATATATATATATATATATATATATATATATATATATATATATATATATATATATATATATATATATATATATATATGGGTCACAGCTCTTCATAAATTGTAGCTAGAATTGCGGGTTTTCCAGCCAGTTTGGGATGTGTTTTTTTTCCGTCATCGGTGAAAGTTTTTTAGCACACTGGCGGATTGGCGGGGGGTTTGAGCAGCTTTTATATTTCTCAGAGACAGCAAAAATTAAATGATGGAAAAAAATGGAATGTTAAATGCACTCCTCTCCCCCCCCCCCCCGGTCCATTATTATATCCTTAAGAGAGTACTGTTACAGTTGTATTATAAGATTGCAAGAAATACACACAAACTTACATAATAAATATTGCATGCAATGATGTATATGTATGTGTGTTTCTTGGCTGGCTTGTTTGCTTACTCCTGTGTTTAACCTCATTAAAATAGTTTGATTAAATGTGGTTTGAATACTCCGTGAGCGAGCAGCGTAGATTCCGTGTGACTTGAATGTGTTTGATGTTTATTGGGTTGTTTTTGTTTACGGTTCGTCTTATCGTGTTTCAAATGTTTATTGGCTGCTGCAGGTCGAGCCATACGTCACGAGTCATGGAGTCAGCGTTGAGTCCTAGGGGAATGGACAGGGGAAGTAGATTTTGGCTTGCAGTTACTGAAAATAAAAAATACTTTAAAGCTACACCTGAAAGCGTTAAGTACAATGTAACACTTGGCAGTGTTAAGTATAATCTAACACCTGATAGTGTTAAGAACAATCTAACATCTGATAGTGTTGTGTTAAGAACAATCTAACATCTGATAGTGTTGTGTTAAGAACAATCTAACATCTGATAGTGTTGTGTTAAGAACAATCTAACATCCAATAGTGTTGTGTTAAGTACAATCTAACACCTGATAGTATCAAGTACAATGTAATTTAACACATGACAGTCGCTATGTTACTGTGTTTTGAGTAGATGCCAACATCTGTACCGACCCCAAACACACTTATCGTTTCTCCCTCTCTTTAACTATTGCTTTCAATTCCGTACCTGATTCTGATTTAAAAAGAACTTTTACATTTTATTGTTATAACGAAGTTCTGATTTTTCGAATTCCTAATTCAGAATAAATTGCCTCATCAAAAGTGATGAACGGGTGAGGAAGTATTGCTAGCAGAAATCGTTCACTTGGCTCAGTTCTCATACTGCCAACCACGAGATAGAACCTAGAGCCAAATTCCTATAAGACAACATAATCACTAAAAGACAAAACCTGGTGAGCTGAGGGGGGTGGGGGGGAGAGGTGGATAAATGGTAATGGGGGGGGGGTGAGCGATCAGCAGGGGAGGAGTAAGGAAAAGAAAAACATATGATAAACATTTGTACACAATTGCCTGCTACCTGCGTTGTGTACTCACTCGGTGTGTATTTGTACACGTGAGACGCATCAATGTAAGAGAGAGACAAACCAGGACTTGACTTTAGTAAAGCTAAAGATAAAAAAAATCTTTTTTTTTTAAATTTATATAGAAGGTAAAGGTGAAATCGTAGAAATCATGGAAAGCTTTGATCTTTGGTTTGGGTGTAAGGAAGATAGTGTATTGATTGATTGCATGATGTGAGTAGACCATTGGGAGATATGGGTGGATAGATAGCACGATATGAGTAGATATTGGGGAGGTTAAAGGTAAGAGACATAGGTGGGAAGGACAAACGTCTGTAGTGGGAGAATACGTCATTGGTTACACATAAGCTCCTACTACGACCAATGTTCCCTCTGAGCTGAGCGCGTGAGCGATCGCTCACACGAATTCAGAGCGTCGCTCATACTACACGTACGATCGCTCACTCCGACGACGGACGACATCACTTAAATCGCTCACAAATTTTGGCCTCAAACAAAATGTCGCTCAGAGTCAAAATTTTTTGCTCACTTCATACCACACCTTAGAGGGAATATTGACTACGACACATATCATCCTGCGCGGGAAACTTCGATAGATAGATAGATAGATAGATAGATAGATAGATAGATAGATAGATAGATAGATAGATAGATAGATAGATAGATAGATAGATAGATAGATAGATAGATAGATAGATAGATAAACAGACCGACTGACAGATAGATAGATAGATAGATAGATAGATAGATAGATAGATAGATAGATAGATAGATAGATAGATAGATAGATAGATAGATAGATAGATAGATAGATAGATAGATAGATAGATAGATAGATAGATAGATAGATAGATAGATAGATAGATAGATAGATAGATAGATAAAATGATGGATGGATGGATGGATGGATGGATGGATGGATAGACAGACAACAGACAGACACACAAATTTTTCTCTGAAACGTTTTTAAGGATAAAAAAACACCTTAAATTCTGAATCTATTTTTTCTAATAATGATAGATTGTTTGTTTTTCCGTTCTCCGTGTCTCGCTCTATTTAAGCCTGCTGTGATTGAATCTGTTCGTCTGCCGATGTACTCTCCAAACCGAAAGATTTAATAGTAAACAATCTTCTAAGTACTACGTCATGACCTTTTTACGTTAGGGGTCACGCGGGAATGACCTCGCTGGGTCACTCTACAGAAGAGCCACAAAATACTCTACCACTACTCAAATGTTTGAAGGAAAATATATATGGAAGGGGGGAGGGTGAGAGAGAGAGAGAGAGAGAGAGAGAGAGATAGAGAGTAGAGAAGAGAGAGACAGAGAGAGAGAGAGAGACCGAGACAGAGAGAGACAGAGAAAGAGAGAATGATAAGTAAATGCAATATCGATACAGCTTCCATTGAGATTACTTTTTTTACGATATCTGCTCGCGCTAATCTTCCATCACAGATTTTGTCCAGACAATGTCCAGATATTGTCCAGACCATGTCCAGATAATGTCTTGCTTTCACTCTTTTTCTTATTCAAAGAGAAAACACAACGGGACAGGGTTGGAGAAATAGAGAGATAGAGAGATGAAGTGATTCATCTAAAAAATGGATGATGAGAGTTTTGGGTGTCAGGGTTGCGGGAAGGGAGGGGGGGTGGGGAGTGGCAGTGATGGAGGGGGTGGGAAGAACGGGGAGGTAAGAATAAAGTCAGGTCATAACAGCACGCGCTGATCTGTACCAAGGGAAATAAAATGAAACCGGTTTCTCCTTTCAGCAAGTGACTCTCTAACATACAGAGGCGTTTACTTTGATAGGGGGGTTGCCCGGCGAGGGGTAGGGCAGAGGCGTACCTAGGGTGGGGGGAGGGGGGTCCTAATTCAAAAGTCCCCCGTGGCCCCAGCTTGAGGGGGCCCCAGTGGTGCAACAAGGGGGACTGGGAAGGGGGCTTGAGCGCCCCCAGGCCAAATCATCAATACATAATTTACGTAATAAAGTTACAAAAAAGTCTGTCAAACTGACTTTTTTCATAATGTGAGCCCCCCCAGCATTTTTTGCTGGTTGCGCCACTGGGGCCCCCAAATTTTTTAAATTTTAAATATTAAGTACATTATCTCATGTCTTGGTGTCGAATGTCATAATGCAGGGGGCCCCCAAAAGATGCCAAGCCCCCGGGCCCCCCAAATCTCTAGGTTCGGCTCTGAAGTAGGGGTGGGGCTATCACCCATTCTTTCACACAAACACACACACACACACACACACACACACATACACACACTCCAACTTAAGATCTAAATATAACCTCCTTTTATATCTAATGAAATTCTTAATAATGCCAAATTATTTTCTTTATTTTCCCGTGGTACCCATAAATGGCAGCCCCTCCTCCTGCTGAACCCCTCTTCATCTACGCCACTTCTCCCAAACATTGATGTAAGACAAGAAACTCGTAGCGTCTTAAATGGAGCGAAGAACAATGGGATAGTTCTATCCGTTTAACAAGATGTGCACACTTCATGTTGATATTTTCTGGTGGAATTGAAACAGCAGATTATGTTTGTGTAATGAGCACATGTTAAAATTGTAGCACTTTATATATATATATATATATATATATATATATATATATATATATATATAACAATGATCATGATAGACAACTTGCAGATAGACAGACAAACAGACGGATAGATAGCTAGATAGGTAGCTAGATAGATAGATAGATAGATAGATAGATAGATAGATAGATAGATAGATAGATAGATAGATAGATAGATAGATAGATAGATAGATAGATAGATAGATAGATAGATAGATAGATAGATAGATAGATAGATAGAAATCGACCGGGGTCCCCTGACGCCCCTGTTATGTGTCTGTGTCATAACGCCCTTACCACGGCCCTGGTGAACGTGATATCTCAATACGCATAATGTTTTTGATGTATTCCACCTTCCTCACCTAGAAATGTTTAACCCGTCTATGAATTCACCACAAAACGCGGGTAGAAATATCTTCTTGAAATAGATTTTGGTAGATTATTCTCAGCAGTGGCCATGTTCAACGTATTACATTTCAGTGAAATTTGTTGTTTTTTTTTAAATCTAGCACAGCTGTAGATAATCTGAAATGAAAAGATGAAAAAAATTTACACGGAAACGGGAGCAGAAGAAGGGGGGGGGATTCAGAGGTCACATTAACCTAGTTCCTAAATTGACGATAATGCTGGTAAACAATACTTCTTGGGTTATTTGAATATTTTAAAAGGGAGGACGGCGGTGGAATGAAGGAGGATATAGAAACGATTCTGTTATTCTAGTTTAACTTCTAGTTTAACTTCTAGTTTAAATAAGTGTCAGTTGCAGTTGTTTTGTTGTTGTTGTTGTTTTATTGTCCAACATGCTCTTTGTTTTAAAATCAATAAGTACAACTCTAATAATATCTACGCACACAAACAAATTGAATATATTTTTTTATTTATATATCCATATAAATAAATAGCGGGGGGGGGGGGGGGGGACGGGTGGTCGTGCGGTGTAAAGCGCTCGCCTGCCGACCGGAGGATCCCGGGTTCGAACCTCAGTAGTCCCACAAGTCCACCCAGCTTTAAATGGGTCACCTGACTTTAAGTTGGGGGAGCAAAGGCGGCTGGGCGTTGTGCTAGCCCACACAATCCCTTCATGTGCCGAGGTTATAGAAACAGGTGAATTCTATACTGATGACCCGTTAGGGTTAAGGGAACTTTACTTTACTTTTATAAATAATAGCGGTGTGAGTTCTGCGTTAAATCGAAAGTAAAGAATTAATACTACAGCATTCCAGTTTAAAATCGTCAAACGTAAACAATAGTAATAAAAATGATGAAAAAATCGGATCTGCCCGAAACCAAAAAAAAATAACCAAGCCTACTGATCAAACCTAAGGGAACATAAATCTATACAAAGATCTTTGCAGGGTACAGCTACTATATATATATATATATATATATATATATAATGGGCCGCTATTCATAGAAACTTTTAGTGCGAAATGTCACACGTGACAGAAAACTAAAATATTTTCAACTCAGCGAAAACACTTTATAAAAAAAAATATTCTCCTACTACTTTTCTTACATTTTTTGTGTGTATAATCCCATCACCTCAGCAGCTGGTTGTATTGGGCAGTTTCCCCGTCTATCAGAACAGCTAGTAACAAAAGCCCCACCACCTCCAAATGTCATAAAAAAAAACTGTTGCATTCAGTGCAGGCTAAGTTCGGAGCTCAATGAAACATGCATGAAGAGATTGTGTGAAAGGAATGATGGGGGGGGGGGGGCCTTGAGGGTGTGTGAACTAGAGATGGTTCCAGATCGTGAGTGTTAATCTTATTGCAGCCTGCCACGTACAGAGATGGCATGCCTCGGGGAAAAAGGGGGGGGGGGTTGGGGTGCGACCGATGATTGGGCATCACACTTTTTGAAAAGGTCACTGTAGACCACAGACTGGTCAGTCTGTGATTATGTAATCCAATAAAGAACAATGCATGCCAGGTGATAAAACATCAACAGTTATGAAATAATTTTTTGAAACATTTTTTTTATTTTTTCGTTAACATATCGGCAGTGGCGTAGCGAGGGGGGACAAGGGGGCATCATGCCCCTGGCGCTACTCACAATGGGGCGCCAAATGGTATATTTTACATAAACTGTTATATTATATCAGCTGGTGAAGTTCAGAGCCGTTGTTATTGATGGGCAAACTAGACTGGAGGGGAAGGGGGGGGCTCTTTAGCGGGCCTTTTACTTTCACAGCCACAACGAGGGGCGATCGGAGCATCTGTCAGGAGCATACGGCTTAAATGACTTAACTTTTGTAATTGTTAGAATGGAGGGGGACTAGAAGATTTGTTTTTTGAGGAGGGTGGGGGGCGGGGGGGGGGGCTCTTTATTTGCAAGTCCTGGTCTAGGTAACTTTTTTTTTATTGCCCACGACCCCCAAATGTACCCAAATACCTTGAACCGAAATATTTACTTTTGCCTGCCGCCCCTGAGAAGTACCTTTATCATGAAATCACAAATCTACCACTGCCTGGTGCCCCGGAATGTAACTTTGCCCCAGGGGCCCCCAAAAGTGTAAGAATGTTTTTGTTTTGTTCTGGTGGAGATGTATTTCACTATTCATCTCCCCTTAGAGTTTCATCCTGTTACCAAAAAAGAGACACATAATCATAGTATCGAGGTAATTCAATTTATCATCCAGTCCTGCCGAACACCCCCACCCCCAGAATATTTCTCCAAACACATTTTAAAACAGACGCTAACACCTTTCTCTAATGAAAAAAACACGTCTTTTTTTATTAAGGGTTGTCTCATCGAAAAACATCAACTTTTGCCCCTCCACCAGGGCTGCTTCTCTTTCTCCCAACCCCACCCCCAGGGGCCAGGGACAGACTGCGAGTGATTGTGATGTAATTAATTGGCAGCGGATTGATCTGTTGACCTCCGGCGGAAGATAACCTGGGAGGTGGGGGTCGTGTGTGGGCGGAATAAGTAACGAGATCACGTGACAGTGGGTGTGGTGGTGGTAGAGCGGGACGGGGAGGGCGGTGGAATGGATGATTAGGGAAGAAATGTTTGTCTTGGCATGTATGTTTGTCTTGGCATGTATGTTTGTCTGTAAAACATGTATGTTTGTCTGTAAAACATGTATGTTTGTCTGTAAAATATGTATGTTTGTCTGGGCGTGTGTGTTTGCCTGTAAAACATGTATGTTTGTCTGTAAAATATGTATGTTTGTCTGGGCATTATGTTTGTCTGTAAAACATGTATGTTTGTCTGTAAAACATGTATGTTTGTCTGGGTGTGTGTGTTTGTCTGTAAAACATGTATGTTTGTCTGTAAAACATGTATGTTTGTCTGTAAAACATGTATGTTTGTCTGTAAAACATGTATGTTTGTCTGTAAAACATGTATGTTTGTCTGTAAAACATGTATGTTTGTCTGTAAAACATGTATGTTTGTCTGGGCGTGTGTGTTTGTCTGTAAAATATGTATGTTTGTCTGGGCATGTATGTTTGTCTGTAAAACATGTATGTTTGTCTGGGCATGTATGTTTGTCTGTAAAATATGTATGTTTGTCTGGGCATGTATGTTTGTCTGTAAAATATGTATGTTTGTCTGTAAAACATGTATGTTTGTCTGGACATGTATGTTTGTAAAACATGTATGTTTGTCTGGGCGTGTGTGTTTGTCTGTAAAATATGTATGTTTGTCTGGGCATGTATGTTTGTCTGTAAAACATGTATGTTTTTCTGGGCATGTATGTTTGTCTGTAAAATATGTATGTTTGTCTGGGCATGTATGTTTGTCTGTAAAATATGTATGTTTGTCTGTAAAACATGTATGTTTGTCTGGGCATGTATGTTTGTAAAATATGTATGTTTGTCTGGGCATGTATGTTTGTCTGTAAAATATGTATGTTTGTCTGGGCATGTATGTTTGTCTGTAAAATATGTATGTTTGTCTGGGCATGTATGTTTGCCTGTAAAATATGTATGTTTGTCTGTAAAACATGTATGTTTGTCTGGGCATGTATGTTTGTAAAATATGTATGTTTATCTGGGCATGTATGTTTGTATGTAAAACATGTATGTTTGTCTGGGCGTGTGTGTTTGTCTGTAAAATATGTATGTTTGTCTGGACATGTATATTTGTCTGTAGAGTACTAAGTTTGTCTGGGCATGTATGTTTGTCTGTAAAACATGTATGTTTGTCTGGACATGTATATTTGTCTGTAGAGTACTAAGTTTGTCTGGGCATGTATGTTTGTCTGTAAAACATGTATGTTTGTCTGGGCATGTATGTTTGTCTGTAAAACATGTATGTTTGTCTGGGCATGTATGTTTGTCTGGGCATGTATGTTTGTCTGTAAAACATGTATGTTTGTCTGGGCATGTATGTTTGTAAAATATGTAAGTTTGTCTTGGCATGTATGTTTGTCTGTGAAACATGCATGTTTGTCTGTGCATGTATATTTGTCTGTAGAGTACTAAGTTTGTCTGGGCATGTATGTTTACTGTAGAGTATGTAAGATTGTTTTGGCATGTATGTTTGTCTGTGGAGTACGTTTGCCTGGGAATTGGGCCCCATATGAGCGTTGCGCTACAATGTGTAGCCTATACTCAGGCTCTCGGTTGCCAGTCATCCAAAAATCGGCCTCTAGGCCCCAAGTGAACAACGCTCAGCGCTAAGTCAGCCTCTAGTGTAAGTTTGTCCGTGTTTGTATGTTATGGGGGGGGTTGAAACATGTACGTTTGTCTGTGTTTGTATGTTTGTGTGCGTCTAGGTGTGTGTGTTTAACAGTGTTCAATGTGTAATTGTTAGTGTGTGCGTTGTTTTGCTTTAGTGTGTGTGTGTGTGTGTGTGTGAGAGAGAGAGAGAGAGAGAGATAGAGAGAGAGAGAGAGAGAGAGAGAGAGAGAGGTTAACACTAAATAAAAACGTTAAAAAAAAAAGATAGCAATTGTCGAGGTTAGCAGTTCTTATCACAGCCAGATCAAGAGCAAATTATATATATACAAAAACAAATTTCTATTCCTGATTAAATTTTGGCTTTTCACCCCCTTGCCAAAGTCAACATACTGTCTGTTCTAACTATCAAACAAACTATACTTTAACCACTTCAAAGTTACTCTCAGTCAAGCAGATAATAGGCCAAGAAATTGTCAGCATCTTCAAAACACGTCTATTCCATTAGAAATAATTTTGAAAAAAAAAATAGAATTTATTTAGACCTGTTTCCTCGGTGGTCCACCACTCAGCTGAAGAGATGGAAATGTATTGTTATCTTTCTATTACAGAATCTATTGCAATCTTTCCATTAAGTTATATTGCCAGTATGGTGACGTCTTTGTTTCATTGTTGTCTATTTGTTTGGCGTCTTGGGAAGTTGCCCCGAAAATTCTCACCGTTTCCAATAATATTGTTAGACAGACATATCCACATAAGGGATGAATTCTGGGTAAACAAACACTTTGAGAGATACAAACATCTTTTTTTTTAAAAACACGTAAACACAATCTGGCTGCAGATGTTCATTTTATTTTTGAATTCATAATTAAACAAATTTAAAACAAAAACAGCCTACCGGAACGTGTATTACGAAAAAACGCGACAGTCTGGGTAGAAATTTGAAATGAAACTTCTAGTGCAAGGGTTTATAGCCAGAGGCGGATTTTAGGACGGGCGCAGCAGGCTCCGCGCCCCCTAAGCCCTAGGTTTGTGATCCCATGTTCTATTAGAAGGATGAATAAATAGAAAAATATAAAAAGCTGATTAGCTGACTGTTGACTGTTGAAAAAAATAGATTGAGTGGTTGTTACACAGACAGCCAGATAGATAGATGGATGGATGAATGGAAGAATGGATGGATAGATAGATAGATAGATAGATAGATAGATAGATAGATAGATAGATAGATAGATAGATAGATAGATAGATAGATAGATAGATAGATAGATAGATAGATAGATAGATAGATAGATAGATAGAGGTTGGATGGACATGGATGGATGGATGGATGGATGGATGGATGGATGGATGGATGGATGGATGGATGGATGGATGATGATAGATAGATAGATAGATAGATAGATAGATAGATAGATAGATAGATAGATAGATAGATAGATAGATAGATAGATAGATAGATAGATAGATAGATAGATAGATAGATAGATAGATAGATAGATAGATAGATAGATAGATAGATAGATAGATAGATGGATGGATGGATGGATGGATGGATGGTAGGATGGGTGGATGGATGGATGGATGGATGGATGGATGGATGGATGGATGGATGGATGGATAGATAGATAGATAGATAGATAGATAGATAGATAGATAGATAGATAGATAGATAGATAGATAGATAGATAGATAGATAGAGACACAATATGGAGACGGTCATAGAGGGGAGACAACCGGTGCTGGTTTAACACTGACGTCACGTTCACGATGACACGTATGTCATTCACCCCCCTCCCCCCTTCCCACCTTCTCGTGTCAACAATGACATCATCACTCTCAACTCAACGTGCCATCCATGTGTTGTACTAAACTTACCGAGTGCACTGTTTAATGAAGGCGGCACAGACGCTGGGTTCACCTGCACCCAATGAACCCCATTCACTCCAGTGAGTCCTAGAGAGATCCAGAAAAGAAAACCCATCTTCACTTCCGCAGGTGGAGAATATTTAGCCTGCCTTAGGGGGGAAGAGTTCACTTCCTGTGTAATAGCCAACATAGCAGGTGATAATTATCACTATTCTTCTTCTTCTCACTACTGAACTCGATTTTTCCTTCAATTGCTAAGTTTTTTTTATTAGTATTATTATTTGTGTCTATTTAACTTGTTAGTGGGTTTTTCCCCCCTGGTCTCCATTTTGACCAATGATATTTGAAGTATGCATCGACCAATCAAAATTGCTGTGCCTTTCCCTTTCCGTAGATATGTCTGTTTCATTGAATAAAGTACCAGAACATTGTTTCGTTATAATGAAACTTTTCGGTGCGTAAATTTTTATTGTAAAAGTAGTTCCATATTTTGACCCCGAATCGGTCCAGATTGTCCCGGGGGTGAGGGGGCAAGATTAGCAGATTACCCTGCGGCAGCCCTGCTATGAGGTATATGAGGCTGATAACGGATGGGCAAAATTACTCGTGGTGTCTTTTGCACTGCTGATGGCCCCTTGAAGTTGGTAGATTGGGGGTTGGTGGGGAGAGAAGGTGACGTAATTCTAACAAAAACTATCAAAACCACCGCAAAGACATGTCTCACAACCTCCGAGGGGGGGGATGGGAGGGTGGAATACATAAATATACTAAACAACAACATAGTAATTTGTGTTGGGGGTGGGGGGGTGATCATTAGGGAGCGACCGATATGCCTTTTTACCGATAGTCCGATACCGATATTTTCCCCCAACATTTTTACCGATACCGATACCGATCCGATTACCGGTCGCTCCCTAGTGATCAGAGCGGCCCCAGTCAGTTGAAAATGTCAGTGGCCAGGTATTTGTTCGCTGCTGCCATGACATGCTATCTATGAGAAATAATAAACAAATATGAAGCATCAAAGGGATTGTATCTATGAGTAATAATAAACAAATATGAAACAACCAAAGGGATTGTATCTATAACAATGACTCTCTTTAATTTGGTTGATGTGTCGGTAGTTTTAAAAAGAAAGCTTCATCAGATTTCTTAAATACGTCGTCATAGTAACCCACTGTATACAAAAATATTTTAACATAGTTAAAAATATAATTTTATTTTTAGAATCAGACTAATGTCCACTTTGTTCTTATTACCAGTACATGTATGTCTATTTTCAGGATCAAACTTATATCCATTTTGTTCTTATTACCAGTACATGTTTGTCTATTTTCAGGATCAAACTTATGTCCACTTTGTTCTTATTACCAGTACATGTATGTCTATTTTTCGTTAATTTCTACAACGTTATGTTTTAAATGTCAGTACAAAAACACAAGAATAATGAACTGGGGTGTGTAGGTTTTACGTATAAAATACCTGCTTGTCTCAGTATAGTTTGTCTGCTTGTCTCAGTATAATTTGTCTGCTTGTCTTAGTATAGTTTACCTGCTAGTCTCAGTATAGTTTGTCTGCTTGTCTCAGTATAGTTTGTCTGCTTGTCTCAGTATAGTTTGTCTGCTTGTCATAGTATAGTTTACCTGCTTGTCTCAGTATAGTTTACCTGCTTGTCTCAGTACAGTTTGCCTGCTTGTCTCCATTTGTTATGCGTGCTTCTGCTTGTGTGTGTGTTCATTTTTCTGTCTTTTCGCTTGCATGTGTTTGTGTGTGTATCTGTGTTGTGCGTGTGTGTTTGATTGTTTTTATTTTATTTTGCTATTATTTGGCTGATGCTCCTCATTACAGCCAAGTGAAAAATCAGGTTTTCAATTCGGCAACTCGGTCCTGGCCAAGAAAGACAACCCACAGCTGCCGCTTGTGTCGGTATATCTAATTAAGTTCCGTGTCTGTGTATTGGTTGTATTTGTATGTGTCTGAGTGGTTATTTTTTTTTTGAGCGCAGGTAACTCAGGCAGTCTAGTCAGAGAAAGTCAAGAGTTATCGTTAAATAGCTTATAGTAAATCAACAGCAAAAAAAAAACGAAATGTGCAGACGAATGATCGACAAATGGTTACCAACATTTCCAGAACTGTTTCGATGTAGTCTTACGTGGTACTTTAGGATTAAAATATAAAGGTGTAATATTGAATTTTACAAAGTTGTGTATCAGTGGCAGATCGTAGCTAAAATTAATGGGGAAAGGGTGCAGACCCCATCATTTAATAGCCTTTGTTTTAAAAGTGTGTAAAAGGTAACAAACTAATATTAAAAAGAAAATATATTCACAAAAATTGATAAAATCCTACAAGGTAAAAATATCGACTTTCCATAAACGAGAGGTTTACCACAATCTCAGCGACTGTGAGCGGCATTGGCATTGTAAATCAAAACCATCTAAAATATAAATAACCAAGGCCCCCATCATACCCCTACCTCCCCCCCCACTGGGCCTCGGTGAAATTAGCAAACGTCGACCGGTCAGCGGTTAGTAAAAGGTTAGGGGCCACTGTTGTAAAATCATGAAACCAAGATGACGTAACGCTAATAGACAAATCGTAGATGATGTCAGTGGTGTATTTGGGAGGGGAACGCGGTGGAACGACGTTCCCTTACCTTTTTTTTTCAGAACCGGAACGCGTTCCTCCAGTGCTTTTTCATGTCCCGACAACTCCCGCTTATTTTTTTGATCCCACTACGCGTTCCCTTACTTCTTATTTGACCAATACATCACTGGATGATGTCACATAACATGGGCAGACAGTTAAAGCAAAAATCGAATGAAGAAAAATAAACAATTCTCGACAAAACAATGAATGCTAGATATTTTAAAATTAAAAAAGTAGATAGAAAATATACACATTGTTACGGGCTCTTTTGTAGATAATAAACACACAGATAAGTCAACACTTATTGATTGGAAATATAAAATAGTACACTTTATTAACAACTACTCGTGACTGCACGACTATCTCATACAAACTCTAATACAACACTGACTAAAACTAACTTAAGACTTCTGGTCCCCGATCTGGTGGGTGGGGATAGGGGGGAGGGGTGTTTCGGACAGTAGGGCTTTGATCTCGGTAGGAGATCGGGGCGATGCGTTACGGACATAAAAGCCTGACAATAGGGGGCTTTGGTTTCGGTCACTTTAACTGTGCTTAAGGTGTGGGGATGAAAGGAACGTAATATGGGGTACTGTGATGGAGGGGGGGGGGGTCCGATCTCAACATCTCCCAAAGCCTAACAATAGGGCTTTGATTTCGGTCACTTTAACTGTGCTTAAGGGGTGGAGATGAATGGAACGTAATATGTGGTACTGTGGTGGAGGGGGGGTCCGATCTCGACACACATACATGTGTATATTTATATATAAAGCCATCAGTGCACTGACGTCATCAAATTATGTGTGCCGACGTAAAAAGTGTGACAAATGCGATCATGTGATGATATTACAACTCATTTGTGCCAATCAAAATCATCCTTATTAAGTGACGTGTTTCCTTTTGCTGGCAAACTTTGAAAAAAAAAATTATAAAATATCTAAGAAATTGTAATTGAGCCATCAGCCAGATCTGTCAAATTATAAAGTTTCTGTGATGTGTTTTGATTACAGTTCATATTTTATGAATTTCTATATTTAAATCAGTTTGACACCTGTCGGTGTCGATAAAATCAACAAAAAATTGACGGGTGACCTTATTTTTATTTCCCTGCATTTTCCAAAAAGTCGGACTGGATAATTTGTATGATTAATTTTTTTTTTCGCATATTATAACAGTCTTTTTTTTTTTTTAAATAATACAAAGTGTAACAAAACAACCACCATAAAGCTAAAGCTAATTAGAAGGCTTGATAATAAGATGACTTAATTTATCTGATTTTACGCATTAATTTTACGCAGTATACTTCATCGCGTTTTTTTTTAATTGCGCTTTATTCTTTAAAGGAATCTTTTACCACTTTTATTAACTGCTTGGTAATTGTAATTATAAAAAAAAAACGTTGGTGTTTTTGTTTTGTTTTTTTGTTTGTTTTTTTTTTTGCGATCTGGTGGGGTTTTTTTTACGGCTGGCCCACATGGCACGCTGCCTGGGACCCCCCCCCCCCACTTCAGAAGGACCCCGCCAAAAATTCAACTTCACTCTTGCATACACGTATTTATTTCTCCTGTCTCTTTTTGAAAATTGCCCAATTCTTTCTTCTGTCCACATTTATGTTCTCTTCTTCTAACGATAATATCTGACGATAATTTCTGACGATACTATCTGATGCTAATATCTGAAGATAATATCTCAAGATAATATCTGACGATCATTAAAACGTGCAATGTTTAGTCTTGACGGTACCATGTATTTTTTTTGTTTGCATGCAACAGTGACCTTCACCCCCGAGGACTTGGTGTGTTGACAATGAAGGCAGGGACACTTTGGTGTTTCCCGTCATTTATTCCCTATAGCGATAACGAGAGACAAATTCAAGGGAAAGCAGAAAGTGTAACGCCTTTCTCTGTGTACGGGGCCTTGAGCTCAGTGTATTGCATTTCTCTGTGTACGGGGCCCTGAGCCCAGTGTATGCCTTTCTCTGTGTACGGGGCCCTGAGCCCAAATTACGCCGGCCCTGGTATATAATGTGTCGCTCATTTGTTTGTTGATCTACAGTAGCTTTTGTTTGTTTATTTGTTAACTCAAGTGTCATTTTGTCTCTTCACTCCCCCAATGTATTTATCTACATCTATCCTGAGCCATCAGTAGGTATTCGGGGGGGGGGGGGGTAGAAGATATATAAAGCATTGAGAGGGGGGTGGGATGCTTGTTTGGGGCCCATAGAGCTTCATATTTTATAGGAAGTATTATTGAAAGGAACCCTTTTTGGAATTAGGGGGGGGGGAGAGCCAAGGCGGTCGGCTAGTTTATCTAGAATGTTCTGGATCTATCAATTTGTCTACTTACCTTTCCGACACTATTTGCTGTTCAAAGGTTATATTATATCTTTACGGTTAAAATCAGATTTGAATGCACTCGACCATTCAACCTTTTTTTTTTATTATTTTCAATTTGACATAATCGCTCGTGACGTCAAAGCAAAGCTTATTTGTACTAAACCTTCCTATATGTGTATGCTCATTAGTCGAGTTATGTTTTCTTGGTTTATAGGACTAGACGAGTTATGTTTTCTTGGCTTATAGGACTAGACGAGTTATGTTTTCTTGCTTTATAGGACTAGAATAGTTATGTTTTCTTGGTTTATAGGACTAGACGATCATTGCCGTAAAATAGATGTACCGCCTCCTCCCAGTTGTATACGGATTAGGTTCGTATTCTGCGGTATCTCGACAATAAACACCCCAAAATTCAGCCCGCCTCTCCCCCCCTCCCGGAGTTAAACCGCCTCCCCCCTCCCCCCGGCCCCGTTATTTAAATCTCTGTATACGAAACCTGCTCCTTGCCAGCATAACTTGTTCGCGTCATACAATCAGGCATATTCTGTTCACGCGTTATAGGTTATCCAAATAATAACCTTTCATTTGTCTGCCCTGGGGAAAAAATAAAAAAAACCGTTCGTCAGTTTCCAGACGGTGAAAACATGAAGGTCAAAACCGTCTCTCGTCGTTCAAACTCCCGCTAACATTTAAATTGTTATTACTTCTAATATTATTACTGTGTTTCGTCTTAATACATACTGCAAGTTATTAATGTTATTTTTTTTTACAATAATTGTAGCATGTTGGATCGTATTAAATTATTTTATCGTTCATTTTAAATCTATGTTTTAAAAAAAAAATCGGACTTTTATAATTCTGTTCACAGAAGTGAATGATTTCAAAATAAGGGCGTATCCCCCTTTTATGTCTTATGGGTAAATTAACTATGTGTGCCTGGGGGGGGGGCAACTTTCCAGTGAAAATTCTATCAAACATGATATCTTAGGGGGCCCTAAGAGGAATGATTGCCTACCTAAAACCAACCTAATTTGTCTTTAGTCGTCATCAATCTGTAGGCACTTAAATGCCACGCCCCCCCTCCCCACAAGTAAGACTAAGAACAGCTGGTGAAAAATTATTATCTTTTTTTTTTATTTTATTTTATTAGTTTATGTAATATTTGTAGAAAATAATTAATTTAATTGTAGGTCGGCCGTAAGCATACCGCGGCCTGCGGGCCCAATCTGGCCCATGGGCCCAATCAGGCCCACGGGAGCAGCCCAGTTGTTTTCAGAGTGGAGCATCGCGCTAGTCTTTTGTGTTGAGACGATTTGATTAAAACTTATTTTACTGTAGTAAACGTCCGCACTGCACACATCTGCCCTCTGTCCGGGGGCCCCGCCTGTCAAATTTAAGAAACCCAGTGTGGCCCGAGACTAAAAAAAAAATGCCTAACTTGACCAAGATTATCTCCCTTGCCCTTTTTTATAGTTTGTATGTGTGTGTGTGTGTGCTACAATCAGTCTTATTATGAAACTATAGCCTCTCTACTTCATTCTGTAACTAACATATCAAAACTCATCAAAATTGTCAAAACTCACCAAAATCATCGAAACATATCTAAACTGATCAAAATATATCAAAACTCACCAAAATATATAAAAAATCACCAAAATATATTTTAAAAAATCAACCAAATATACCTTAACATATCAAAACTCATCAAAACATATCAAAACTCACCAGAATATATCAAAACTCATCAAAACATATCAAAACTCACCAAAACATATCAAAACTCACCAAAACATATCATAACTCATCAAAACGTATCATAGCTCTTCAAAACATATCATAACTCATCAAAACATATCAAAACGCATCAAAGCATATCATAATTCATCAAAACATGACAAAACTCATCAAAACATATCAAAACTCACCAAAACATATCATAACTCATCAAAACATATCAAAACATATCAAAACTCATCAAAACATATCATAACTCATCAAAACATATCAAAACTCACCAAAACATATCATAACTCATCAAAACATATCAAAACTCATCAAAACATATCATAACTCATCAAAACATATCAAAACTCACCAAAACATATCATAACTCATCAAAACATATCAAAACTCATCAAAACATATCATAACTCATCAAAACATATCAAAACTCACCAAAACATATCAAAACTCACGAATGCATATCAAAACTCACCAAAACATATCAAAACTCATCAAAACATATCAAAACTCACCAAAACATATCATAACTCATCAAAACATATCAAAACTCATCAAAACATATCATAACTCATCAAAACATATCAAAACTCACCAAAACATATCATAACTCATCAAAACATATCAAAACTCATCAAAACATATCATAACTCATCAAAACATATCAAAACTCACCAAAACATATCAAAACTCACCAAAACATATCATAACTCATCAAAACATATCAAAACTCACCAAAACATATCATAACTCATCAAAACATATCATAACTCATCAAAACATATCAAAACTCACCAAAACATATCATAACTCATCAAAACATATCAAAACTCATCAAAAAATATCATAACTCATCAAAACATATCAAAACTCACCAAAACATATCAAAACTCACCAAAACATATCATAACTTATCAAAACATATCAAAACTCATCAAAACATATCATAACTCATCAAAACATATCAAAACTCACCAAAACATATCAAAACTCACGAATGCATATCAAAACTCACCAAAACATATCAAAACTCACCAAAACATATCATAACTCATCAAAACATATCAAAACTCACCAAAACATATCATAACTCATCAAAACATATCAAAACTCATCAAAACATATCATAACTCATCAAAACATATCAAAACTCACCAAAACATATCATAACTCATCAAAACATATCATAACTCATCAAAACATATCAAAACTCACCAAAACATATCATAACTCATCAAAACATATCAAAACATATCAAAACATATCAAAACTCATCAAAACATATCATAACTCATCAAAACATATCAAAACTCACCAAAACATATCATAACTCATCAAAACATATCAAAACTCATCAAAACATATCATAACTCATCAAAACATATCAAAACTCACCAAAACATATCATAACTCATCAAAACATATCAAAACTCATCAAAACATATCATAACTCATCAAAACATATCAAAACTCACCAAAACATATCAAAACTCACGAATGCATATCAAAACTCACCAAAACATATCAAAACTCATCAAAACATATCAAAATCACCAAAACATATCAAAACTCACCAAAACATATCAAAACTCACCAAAACATATCAAAACTCATCAAAACATATCATAACTCATCAAAACATATCAAAACTCACCAAAACATATAACTCATCAAAACATATCAAAACTCATCAAAACATATCATAACTCACCAAAACATATCAAAACTCACCAAAACATATCAAAACTCACCAAAACATATCAAAACTCATCAAAACCTACCATAACTCATCAGAAAGTGTCACAGAGCTCAGCTGAGTAGAGAGATTGGAGGTGGCATTACTCTATGCAGTCTATGGTAATCCCATCTTTAACAAAAATCAAAATAAACATGAACAAGGGTCATGAGAAGGTTGTATTTGGCCCGGGTACATATATAGACCCAAAACAAATGCCACATTTGGAGGCCGTCGAAAAACAAATATATAAGGTGAACCTTGAGTGAATACACTGTCAAGGCTGTCTTCAACAACAGAGGCCCTGGGGCCTATCGAATGTTTAGTTACTTTAGGTAACTGCAAAATTAAAGTCCAACAGCCCCCCTCCCCCCAACCCTTAATGCAGCCTCCTTGTCCAAAACAACGTTCCTGAACATGAATACCACCGGTCTGCTTTAGTTCCTCCTACTATTACAGTAATATTCCCCCCCCCCCCACCACAACCACCACAACACATATACACACACATACACACGCGCGAGCGCATATGGACTCGATAATAATCACTGACTCAATTTCCCCCTATTCTATTTAAATTGGAGCCAGATAAGTGAACTTCTAGCCATTATGAAATCAGCTGTTCTATTTCTTATTGTATTTTATGTTATTGCTGAAGGAGCCATTGCACAAAACGATCACGACCAAATGGGTCAGATGTATGGCCGAGAGCGGAGCGAAAATCTGGCAATGTTATTTATTTGAATGATAGTGAAACCATTCACATACATCAGCCAATCGTATGGCAGCAGACACAGCAGAGGGGAAGCGGTGGAGGGGGGGGGGTCTGTGTTTTGAAGGAGGAAGAGCAAAAGAGAGAGAGAGAGACGGGAAAGACTATATGGCCCGGTTAATGTTGACATCTGTTTCGCTTCAAATCATTTCCTGGTCTATATTTAGCTTTCTCTTTCTCTCTCTCTCTCTCTCTCTCTCTCTCTCTCTCTTTCTCTCTCTCTCTCTCTGGTTTGTTTTGTTTTATTGGCCAGCTTGTCCCATTGAAAAATATGGTTAATAATAACCAGACTTGATTTAATAAATACAAAATCTGGCAAAGCCAATCCGTTATCTTTTTTATTTTTCTCACATGAAGATTTCAGCGGCGAAAACTAGTGTCCGACATCACATGGCGTCCAATCTCGATCCCCCCCCTACAAAAATTAATATTATTTTCAAAACAATAAAGAACTCGAAATAAAATATTAAAAAAAAAAAACATTTTTTTCGACATTTGCGATATTGAACAGTAGAGTAGCTAAGAGCTGGAGGGGAAGAGGGCTGTGTCTCAAAATTTTAGAGGAAGGCCTTCCTGAGATAATAATTTCAATTTCAATGGTTTTGCTAGTCTTTTCCTCCACGACCCCCCCCCCCCCCCACCTTTCCCAGCTTCTCAGACAATTGTCTCCTACGACGACGTGAGTTTTAAGAAGTCAACAATCAAGGTTGGTGAATTGAAACAAAACAATAAACAATGGATTGAACAATGGATTGAACAATGGATTGAACAATGGATTGAACAATGGATTGAACAATGGATTGAACAATAGGCTGTTTGGTTTTCTAATCTTCTGATAGCAACACCTCCCTCTTCCCCCTCCCTATCTCTCTCCCTCCCTCCACCCTCTCTCTCTCTCTCTCTCTCTCTCTCTCTAGCTAGCTTCTGTTGTGTTCTTTGTATTTCTGTTGTCTCGTAAAGTGGTTCCAATAGATTCCCCTCCATCCTTCCCCCTCCCAATGCGACCCTTACCCCCCCCCTCCTAACCCTCACTCCAGACATAATGACTTCAGTCAAGAAGGGGACTAGGGTTTTAACACGGAGTTACTGCAGGATTTAGTCAGATCTTCATGGGTAAACAAAAAAAACTATACAAGCAAGAAGCAAACTCATTATGTCTGGTACACACAGGTCGGCTGGGAGTTTGTTTTGTTACCTGTGTGTTAATTAAAAAAAGTGTTTACGGCTTCTGTTTATGTCTGTTGGAAACTACATCCCAAAATGATTGAATATTTGGTTGTTATTGTTTTTAACTTAAAAAATAGACAGACTGATTGATTGATGATAAATGAATGGATGGATGGAATGAAGGATGGATAGACAGATCGGCAGAATGTCAGACAGATTGGCTGGTTTATAGATAGACGGACGGACATATTAGATGGATAGATAGATAGATAGATAGATAGATAGATAGATAGATAGATAGATAGATAGATAGATAGATAGATAGATAGATAGATAGATAGATAGATAGATAGATAGATAGATAGATAGATAGATAACCTCGTACTGTTGTCTTTGAAATAAAGTAATTGCTTGGCATCATTTCCACCGCCTGGACCGTACTTCTAGTTGTTTATTTTTGTCCCCCTCCCTCCCCCTCCTCCCCTCAGATAGTCTTAACAGTCCAAAAAGTAGATCGATCGAGCAGCTAGCACAAAAATGTCAGAAGATCTTTAGCTCACCTTACTTATTATTGGCTGCACTCTAGTAATCCGTGACTGTGGTCTACCATGTTTGTTTTTGGGGCATCGTAGTAACAAGATGTTGTTATTGTTGTTGTTGCTGTTGTTGTTGTTGTTGTTCTGCACTTGCACCAAAATACAGTTGTTGTTTTTTTTTTTTTTTAAAATCACTGTCACTTTTTTTCGCGTTAGTGGAGCTTGTGCAGAGCCCGCATTTAGGTCTCAGGGAGCCCTTGGGCAGAGACTCTTCCAGATTAAATTTGGTAGTCAAATCCAAAGTGTCCTGTTAAAACCAGATTTAATCGAAAATTGTACTAGATTGGGAGGGGGGGGGGGTTCACAGTCGCATCCCTGGGCGGTGACCTAGTTTTCCTATCCAGATGACTTGACTGCGATCATTTAAGGGTTTGGGAATAGTGTAATCCAACTTTGTTGTTTCGCTGACATGAAATGCGCATGCCTTTTATTAAACAGTGTAATAAACGAAGCAATAGTCTACTAAAAAAAAAAGGGAATTGATTTATTTTAATAGAAAATGTAACTTTACAAATGTAAACGTGAACTCAATTTTAATTTATTTTTAATTTTTTTTTTTTTTTTGCTTAATGTATCGGACCAATGAAAATTGTTAAAATAAATGACGTCACTTCGTTTGATTGTTTGTTAGTTTTGTTTTGTTTTTTAACAAGCAATTAAGTCAATATTGTTTCCTGGAAAGTGACGTCAAACTGACGTCTCATAGTAGAAATTGATAACAGGAAATATGAAACGAAAGAACAGACACAGAATTGTGGTCTGTGAGTACCCGGTGTGTTGACTGGTCCAGAATTACGGCGTCACATCTTTGTTTGTTTTAGCTCCATTGGTTGGTGGCATTGTTTTAGCTCCATTGGTGGGTGGCATTGTTTTAGCTCCATTGGTGAGTGGCATTGTTTTAGCTCCATTGGTGGGTGGCATTGTTTTAGCTCCATTGGTTGGTGGCATTGTTTTAGCTCCATTGGTGGGTGGCATTGTTTTAGCTCCATTGGTGGGTGGCATTGTTTTAGCTCCATTGGTGAGTGGCATTGTTTTAGCTCCATTGGTGGGTGGCATTGTTTTAGCTCCATTGGTGAGTGGCATTGTTTTAGCTCCATTGGTGGGTGGCATTGTTTTAGCTCCATTGGTGGGTGGCATTGTTTGAGTGCATAAAGTTCCGCATTTAAAATCACGTCATTTTATAAAGTTACATTTAGTGAGTCAAAATTATTTGACTGCATGTACAGGTCATTTAGATTTAAAAAAGCTCATAAACAGGTCATTTGTGAGAATTCCTTATTGTTCTTGTGGGCGCTTTTTAAATGACTAGGAAATAATCAGAGTGAAACGTGTGCACAAACCTAGTGACTGTAAGTGTTACCAGTAATTGTACATCACTGAAATAAAATGCGTACGCCTAAAGATTATAAAAAAAAATTGTATCAAAAAGGCACACTAGTGAAAAAAACAAAATATCACCCTGGTTGTTCGACCGCCCCCCCTCCCCGATCAGTTATCCCCGGGGCAAAAGCAAAAACGAGCAGAGCATTCCACTGATTCGCCCCCACTGTGTAAATCTCCAAAAAGCCCGGCCAAAACTTATTTTTCCCCCCTCTACCTCTATATGTATTACTATTTAACCCGTCGTAAAAGAAAAAAAAAATGACGCAATTTTAATTTGTAAACTTGCCAGATTTTTTAATCTGGTTGGTTTTTATTTCGCTATTTTGTTCATGACACGTAAATTGTTCCCCCAGTTTGTCTTGCGCCGTTATCTTTTACTCCGTGTCTGAAAAAAAAAGTTTGGTATAACTTGAACACAAAACGGTGGTACATCAATTAACCAACCGTGGGTAAATAAACCGAATACTTTAGGGGCGACCTCTGGTGGCGTGATTGTTAAAACTTCTGTCAAGGTTATCACCAATCATCACGCGCTGAAACAATTAAATTATTATGACCACAATCATTGCCAAAATTTTCTTTTTTCAATTTAATTGATACACTGAAGGATCAAAGGAGCGGAATCACATTTACAGATGGTGCACTGTTGTATTGTTAGCCAGTAAAACTCAAAGTAAACACAGAATAATTAAAAGGGCGAATGAAATTTACAGATGTGCAACGAAAGATTAACGTTGTTTTTGGGATTTGACCAAATCTTCATCTCAGCCATCGCATAGCTCCCTTCCCATCCCCACCGCCCGAGAAATATATACCACCCCATCACCATAACCACCACCAGAGAAATATATATCACCCCATCACCATCACCACCACCCGAGAAATATATATCACCCCATCACCATCACCACCACCAGAGAAATATATATCACCCCATCACCATAACCACCACCCGAGAAATATATATCACCCCATCACCATCACCACCACCCGAGAAATATATACCACCCCATCACCATAACCACCACCAGAGAAATATATATCACCCCATCACCATCACCACCACCCGAGAAATATATATCACCCCATCACCATCACCACCACCCGAGAAATATATATCACCCCATCACCATAACCACCACCAGAGAAATATATATCACCCCATCACCATAACCACCACCAGAGAAATATATATCACCCCATCACCATCACCACCACCCGAGAAATATAAATCACCCCATCACCATCACCACCACCCGAGAAATATATATCACCCCATCACCATAACCACCACCAGAGAAATATATATCACCCCATCACCATAACCACCACCAGAGAAATATATATCACCCCATCACCATCACCACCACCCGAGAAATATATATCACCCCATCACCATCACCACCACCCGAGAAATATATATCACCCCATCACCATAACCACCACCAGAGAAATATATATCACCCCATCACCATAACCACCACCAGAGAAATATATATCACCCCATCACCATCACCACCACCCTAGAAATATAAATCACCCCATCACCATCACCACCACCCGAGAAATATATATCACCCCATCACCATAACCACCACCAGAGAAATATATATCACCCCATCACCATAACCACCACCAGAGAAATATATATCACCCCATCACCATAACCACCACCAGAGAAATATATATCACCCCATCACCATCACCACCACCCGAGAAATATATATCACCCCATCACCATCACCACCACCCGAGAAATATATATCACCCCATCACCATCGCCACCACCCAAACTTCTTTGATTTACGTGTAGTAAACCTTGAACCATTTTATTTGGACGTTCGGTCGCAGAATTTTTCACCCTCACCAGCCCCTCACTATCTGTTGTGAAAAAAAAAAGTTATTAGTGAAAGATGAAAGCACTTATTGAAGTACTAACTAAATACTTAAAAAAAATATTTAGCGTATTATATTTCGTTTATGGTTTGTCTCAAGTATACTTTTAGTAAGTAAATTAAATCTGTAATAAAATGGCAGCAATAGTCATTTAATTTTTTTTTTTACTAACTACTCCGGTCATAGGTGGCCGGTATTATTGCATGCTTTGTAAAGTTATCGCACAGTAAAACTGTCGAGAAATGTGAAAATGTGTTTCTATTTTAAAATTGTAAGTCGCAAAAAGGATAATCCCGCACAATAGATAGGTAGATATATAGATAGACAGACAGACAGACAGATAGATAGATAGATAGATAGATAGATAGATAGATAGATAGATAGATAGATAGATAGATAGATAGATAGATAGATAGATAGATAGATAGATAGATAGATAGATAGATAGATAGATAGATAGATAGATAGATAGATAGATAGATAGATAGATAGATAGATAGATAGATAGATAGATAGATAGATAGATAGATAGATAGATAGATAGATAGATAGATAGATAGACAGATAGATAGATAGATAGATAGAAATCGACCGGGGTCCCCTGACGCCCCTGTTATGTGTCTGTGTCATAACGCCCTTACCACGGCCCTGGTGAACGTGATATCTCAATACGCATAATGTTTTTGATGTATTCCACCTTCCTCACCTAGAAATGTTTAACCCGTCTATGAATTCACCACAAAACGCGGGTAGAAATATCTTCTTGAAATAGATTTTGGTAGATTATTCTCAGCAGTCGCCATGTTCAACGTATTACATTTCAGTGAAATTTGTTTTTTATTTTAATCTGACACAGCTGTAGATAGTCTGAAATGAAAAGGTGAAAAAAATTTACACGGAAACGGGAGCAGAAGAAGGGGGGGGGGATTCAGAGGTCACATTAACCTAGTTCCTAAATTGACGATAATGCTGGTAAACAATACTTCTTGGGTTATTTGAATATTTTAAAAGGGAGGACGGCGGTGGGGGTGAAGGGATGAGGGTGTACTTTGGTCAACAGAGGAATAGTTTAAACATGGGAAACAATCTTGTATCAACTGGTGTCTCTGTAAACATCAGATCAACTGGATTCTCTGTAAACATCAGATCAACTGGATTCTCTGTAAACATCAGATCAACTTGTGTCTCTGTAAATATCAGATCAACTGGTGTCTCTATAAACATCAGATCAACTGGTGTCATCAACTGGTGTCTCTATGAACATCAGATCAACTGGTGTCATCAACTGGTGTGGTGTCTCAATAAACATCAGATCAACTGGTGTCATCAACTAGTCTCTCTATAAACATCAGATCAACTGGTGTCTCAATGAACATCAGATCAACTGGTGTCATCAACTGATGTCTCTATAAACATCAGATCAACTGGTGTCATCAACTAGTGTCTCTATATACATCAGATCAACTGGTGTCTCTATGAACATCAGATCAACTGGTGTCATCAACTGATGTCTCTATAAACTTAAGATCAACTGGTGTCTCTATAAACATCAGATCAACTGGTGTCATCAACTGGTGTCTCTATAAACATCAGATCAACTGGTGTCTCCATAAACATCAGATCAACTGATGTCTCTATGAACATCAGATCAACTGGTGTCATCAACTGGTGTCTCTACAAACATCAGATCAACTGGTGTCTCCATAAACATCAAATCATGAAACACTCAACTCTTATCAATATGTTTACTTTACCGAAGAAACGGCGAGCTTTTATATATATCAATGAAGAGATCTATGAAGATATCATTGAAGATATCATTGAAGATATCAATGAAGATATCAATGAAGACATGAAGATTTCTCTCAAAATTAACTCCATTATAAAAAGATAGATCACACGCATGCGCGAGGTTACCTAATTTTACCCAATAGAAGGTTACCTAAAAAAAAAAAAAACTATACATTTTAGTTTGTAATTTTAATTTTGTTCTCGATTCACGTGAAGTGACATCACGGAACACGGTTTGAGATTCATTCATTGCCCTAACGTGCAAAACGCAATGTTTACCAACAGGAAGCAAGATCTGGTTTAGTCCGAACTTTCACTTTGTTCCCCGGAGCCCTACCGAGATCCGTTATCGAGTATATCAAACTCCTTTACGGGGATATAGTGTTTGTGTGCGTAGGTAGATGGAACCAGCGTACGTAAATAAACCACGGAACAACACCGTCGCACTGCGGTGTAAACGCACGTAAGCTAAACACCTTAGCTTGAACACATCGACAGACTAAACACGGCAATGGCTCTGGGTTAAAGTGCAACCACGTCAGGAAAAAAACTATACCAAACGTTTTGGTTTCGAGGTTACGGTGAATATTAAAACTCCTTTACGTATTGGGGTAAAGTGCGTCATATCATCATCTGAGGACGGGTGGTCGGGTGGTAAAGCGCTCGACTGTCTACCTGGGGGGTCTCTGGTTCAATTTCCGGTGAGGAGATATTTCAGGTCATGGTTTAAGTCCCGGCTATATCTCCCGTGGTGCCTCCATGACCATTGCACTATCGTTGGATGAAAGAAGGGCACCTTCCTATTAGTGGTGTTTTTTTTATAGGATCTAAGATATATCATCTGATCCTTATATGAACTTCACACACATTCCATCATCTATCCCCAACGTCTAAGCTTTTATGGTTCTTTATGGCACAAATGTATCATTTCTATCAGTAAAACTAATATATTGAGCGATTTCAACCGAATATATGTTGAACTACATGGCAATTAATATAACCAAACAAAACAATGCAACACAGTTCTTATTCAACATAGATACTATTTTTATTTCTATCCAAAATAAATTTAGGTTGTACTTAAATAATAAATTTAGAGTGTACTTTAATAATAAATTTGATTAGGACGAAGAGTCCATACATAAAGATCAAAGAATCAGAATCGAATCAAGTGACTTGAATCGATAACTTGATTTTAGCTCTGTTGTTACCTGCCCGCTACTCGGGTGAGCGTTAATTTCAATAATTCATTCAATTATTAAGGTTCTATAAAAGATAAAAGATGTTAGCTTATTTGCTAACTGTAATGACCAACTAGAAATCGGGATAAAGGTGAGCGAAAGTTGAACTAATCGCTTTGCGGTGAACAGATTGTTGGCGAATAGTGAGAATCCCAGCACCATAGCTTCAACTGATGGATTGAAAATTTGGGCCCCCTCCCATGACAAACTCTGACGACTGGGGTCCCCCCTTTTGATATAAAAAATAGTGATAATATTAACTGTCTTTCTCTTCCTCCACCCCCACCCCAGCCCAAGGCTCGAGGCCCTTGACCAGTGTCCGAGTTGACCCCTTCCCTGCCCAGCGGTGGCCGCGAGGACAATATCTGAAACAAATGTCGTTAAATGTTCCTTTTTTTAAACAAGTGGTGCTATATGTTGAATGTACCTTCACGATACTGCATCACGATACTGCATCACGATATTGTACCACGATACTGTATCACGATACTGCATCACGATATTGTACCACGATACTGTATCATGATTCTGTACCACGATACTGTATCAAAATACGCTACCACTATTCGGTACCACAATATTGTACCACGAAACTCTACCACGATACTCTACCACGATTATGTACCACGATACTGCACACGATACCGTGTAACAAGCCGACGAAATCGACGCCATCAATCTATCTATCAGCCAGGTAAAGATGGCTCTATCATCCAGGTGAAAAACAATTAACCTGGTCTCTCACCAACTAGAGATAGACAGACACATAAAACAAAGTAGAATAAAGTTAACCTGTGCGTCAGACGGACAGAAAGACAGACTCCAATCAACGAACCAAATTTTTTTTCGTTCTTTGTCACTGTCATGAGACTTACCTGACAGGTAATTCGCTTGTCGTTTTAGTTTAATGATGCACTTAGGCGTCACCTTTGGGCTCAGAGCCATATTACGTCACCTTTGGCCTCAGAGCCATCTGGATTTAAAGACTCTTTCATTTTATAGAAGCCTGCTTCGCGAGAGAACGTTTTGTTGTTTGGTGATATGACCACCTGTAATGCCCACCTGTAATGCCCACCTGTAACGCCCACCTGTAATGTCCGCCCATCATGCTCCCCTGTAATGCCCATCTATAATGCCCACCTGTAACACCTGCCATTGGTAAACTATATTTCCCAACTATAATACTCGCATTTAATGTCCACCTGTAATAGGCTGTAATGTCCACCTGTAATAGGCTGTAATGTCCACCTGTAATAGGCTATAATGTCCACCTGTAATAGGCTGTAATTCCCACCTGTAATAGGCTGTATTGTCCACCTGTAATAGGCTGTAATGTCCACCTGTAAGAGGCTGTAATGTCCACCTGTAATAGGCTGTAATGTCCACCTGTAATAGGCTGAAATGTCCACATGTAATAGGCTGTAATGTCCACCTGTAATAGGCTGTAATGTCCACCTGTAATAGGCTATATTCCCACCTGTAATAGGCTGTAATGTCCACCTGTAATAGGCTATAATGTCCACCTGTAATAGGCTGTAATGTCCACCTGTAATAGGCTATATTCCCACCTATAATAGGCTGTAATGTCCACCTGTATTGCCTAGATGTTATTCCCACCTGGGATGACCTTCTGCAATAGGCTGTAATGCTCACCTGTAATTCCCACTTGTTATTCCCAATTGTAATACGAAAACTTTGATGCTCACCTGCAATAACCCAATTGTACCGCCCACCTGTCGTGTTTTCTGTACAGGCTGAGTTGGTCATCTGTTAAAACCGTTCACTGAAACACACGACCGGTAGTTGGACATTTTTAGCCGGCCACAAGAGGGACAACCTGGGCACTTACCTGGGGTTCGAACTAAAACATCAATGACCATTTGAAGTTTGTCAGAGGGGGAGGGGAGGGGCATGTTAAAATATTATTAGGGGATCCTGTGTTTGCAAGCGATGCCCTCAACATCTGTTTGTAGAGCCCATATAATGCCCTAGCATGCCCTCCCCCCCCCCCACACACACACACCAAATGTACCTTTGCCTGCGACCCTCAACACATGTACTTGTTTCCCCCCCCCCCTCATCTTACGTTCTGCCATTCTGGTCGTTGTCATTGTAATGATGGACTGCCAGATAATATGGTTGTCGATTTTTATTTAAATTTTTTTAATTAATAATGAGTCGCCCAGCGAGCATTATGTCACTGACGTCATGGATGGAGATGCGAATCCGTTACCCCCCCCCCCCCCCCGCCCCAATAAAAGCTGCCGCTGGGTTCACGTCCTCCCTCTCGGAGTTAGTAAATCGTAAATGTACAGCGAATGTTATAATGTGCAGTGTCCTGGTGATAAAACCTTGTTCGATGATGCAACTCTGCAGGTATTAGTGCACAAACACGCACACGTGCACACTGATGTTAAATGTATGTATAGCAAAGACCTTTGGAATGTTAAGTACAAAGAGTTCAATCCTGTTGACTCATGTATGATCTCTTAGTTAAATCAATCAATATAAAATCGGATATAATGAAAAGAATTTACCCGGACTTAAAGAAAAATGAACAAAAATCAATGTTTGGTTTTTAAAAACATGTAGCTGGGTTGTTGCTTTTGTTGTTTGTTTGTTTGTTGCATCTATCTATGAGACACACAATTGTAGATCTCAGTCACGTGATAGAACTAAATTCTACAATGTCAGATTGACTCTAAGCCTAGCCTGTTACTATTGTTTTCACCTGATTGTATTTAAACGCTTTTAAGCTCAACGAAATAGAAAATGTATTTAAATTTTGAACGAAAATTTGACCGATTGCTCTAAATCGGGCCCCACGCATGGTAGGGGCCCCCCTCAATTTGCATTAAGCATTAATAGTAATGGTTGTTATTGTAAATAAAAACAGAAGAGGGGCCTCGCAAGCATCCGTTAAATTGGGCCCCGCAATTTGTTAGGACGGTCCTGTTTTTTTTTGGGGGGGGCGCTTTGACCCATTGTGCCTATAGGATGAGTCGGACAAGGATGTAATGTACAGGTATCATTTGGATTCGTGGTACAGTAAAATAAATTGAATTGTACATCCAATAGTACCAGGGAACTTATCGTGATAAAATACAAAAAAAAAAAGCGAACTACATCAATCCTCTTGACACAATCATTGTTTTTACTCATGTACTCTAGAGTCAATCAATTAGAAAACAAACATCACTGAACTCAATCGTCATTTACTGAAGTACAATTCAATCAATCATCTACAATACAAATAAATTTTAACACAGGTACCATCACGTATCATCACGTACCATCAAGAACCATCATGTTCAGCTATATAAATCGTGATGGCACCAGGGGAAAAAACATAAGCAAACCATTGTGTATTTACGGTAAGTACAATTTTATCAGTCATAGTGTACTGACACACAAAACTCTGGCACAAAAAAATCAATCAACGTGTACCTAAGTTAATACAATTAGCCTTAATTTACTCAAATCTCGGCTAAAATTTTGAATAAAAAAAGAATTAAATAATTTATTCATTTGTTTTTAACACAACTTGAATTATTTCAACAATCTTATACATTTAATGAGTCAGCAATATTTTCAATTTAAAATGGCGCCAATTTTTCTTTTTACTTATATTTTAGCTACAAATTTTGTTTCGTTGTGTTACGTTCCATTGTTATATTTTTTCCTCGTGCGAGACATTACGTTTTTGTCATTATCTTTCGATTTAACCAAAATTGAACAATTCTAAAATAAATTTGTTTCTTTAAACCAGTTAATTAATAAAAAAAATTACATTAATCATAATTAAATAATTATGTATTCAAATCTAAAAAAAAAAATTCCGTTGGGTGAAAGAAATAAATTTTAAATATAAAAAAGAAGGTGTAACAATATTCTTGTTTTTAAAGTTATCAGGGGGGGGGATGTAACAATTTGTGAGAAATCTCAAATCTGTGTTTGGACGATGTGTTTGATTGTAGTCGCGGTTCTCACCCGGTGATGCGCGTACACCAAGGGGGTACGGGAAAGCTTATGCGAGGGGTGGGGGACGTCGCGCTGAGACAATGTTCGTCCAAAACAAGTTAGAATTTGAAGACCTGACAGATGACAGATGAACAAGAACAAGAACACTTATTTCAGAACAAATGAATATGTTTGGGGAGGGGGGGGGTCTTAATACTACAACACCGGCCATGCTCAATGTGCTCCGGTCTAGGGGACGTCACTGTCTGTTTATAAATACAAATCTTAGCAGACGTGTGTAAGCAAAAGAGAGAAACGCAAGAATGGAAAGAGAAACAGGTTGTTTTTATGAAGAATTTTGAAAAGCTTTCATTAAAAAACGTATAGTGGCAGTGGTTCAAAAAAAAAACATTCGTCATTATGACACACTAATCACCATAGCAACGGTTCACCTCGTGTCAACTTTTTTTTTGTACACTCCTCAAAGTAAAGAAGTCAATCAACATTCAAAATAACACAGAACCAGGTTACAATCATTTTGGCAACATTCCTGATTTCTGGTTTAAGAATCATCTAACCATCATACCATCTTACCATCTTTCATCCCATCATCTTCTCCGACCTTCCCACTTTCACCATCTATAATTATTAGAAATGTTAGTCCGGACATAGAAAAAAAAAATTTTCGCGGGTTTTTTTTTTGGTTTATGCCTCCATGATTGTTATTGTAAATCTCAAGGGAACATAACTCTCGCTGGTGCTGTTTATTTACGTATTACTTCCAGTGCACCGTTTCATTGCTCGCGTGAAATTCTCTTTCCTTGACTTTCTACTGTTGGGCTCAACTTGACTAAATGTTTATCTTGACTCATCATTCCCGCTTATTATCAAAAGCCGAGTGCTGCCACCTTTCATTTTTATTCTACTCATTAAGGCCAAAGGAAGGCTTGTGTGTTTGGGGGGGGGAGGGGGTCTGACAATGCAAAAAACAATGTGCAGGTAGTTTTTTAGTAGTGGAGGTGTACACATCACTTCATACAAATGTATTCAGGGCCTTTTATGTGCTGGCTTACTAGCCCCCACCCCAACACCCCAAATGGACCTGTTAGCAGTCCACTCTACCACCATTAACAGCGAATCTGAACTTATTTATCAGAGGCCAAGGCTAGATAGACGTTACTTAATGGGAAGGTGTCATATATCTCCCCATGTCCATTCCAGAATAATAACAAGACTTCACTGTGAGAGTATACGACATCAGATCGGCTTTATCAAACTACCCCCCGTTTTTTATTTTTTGTACCCTCTCCAGTGTGTCACGTGATCCTTGACCAATCACTACTAACACGGTCTATCGGCCGTAAACGTCACCCAAGCATGTTGTGCTTGACATTAAACTATAGGTCACGCCCCCTCCAAAAATCACGTGAACTTACAACCAAAGGGGAATAATATGCAAATAAAAAATAAAAATCAAGGTAACTAGGGACAGAAGATCAGAGGATTGGGGGGGGAGGGGAAGGGGGTGGTTAAAAAATGATGAAGGCCTCTGATTAGCAAACCTTAGTCTAAGTGAAGAAGGTGGGGGGGGGGGGCTTAATGCACATTTGCTAAGAGCTTCCAGGTAAATGTAAGAACGGCTCCGCAACACGTGGTCTCTCAGGGCTACACTTGACAAATGTTTTATTGTAAGGCGAAAAAAAAATCACAAAAGCCGGGGGGGGGGGATCGAGGGCCGAACGGTAAAAGAGGGCTCGCCTGTCAACACGGAGGGTCCTGGGTTCGTTCCTCGGTGAGAACCGCGAGAGAAATAGTTCGGATCCTCGTGAAAATCCCCAGAATACACCCAGCTGCAAATAATTACCTGATTTATTTTTTTTTCGGTGGAGAAGTAAAAGGCATCTGAGCGTCGTGCTCACCACACGTGACCTCAATATTCCGTGATTATAAAAACAGATACTTCATCTGACCCCCCGATGAGTCCTTAGAGATTCTTTATTTTTTTTTTTTATTTTACTTTTTTACTATCACAAATCTTGAACAATCTCCAGATATCAAGATACAAATTGCTGTGTCATGACCTGTCGTGAATCGCGAAGAATTCCCCCATGTACGTCCAAACTTTTATTACTATTAAGTAAGTAAGTCTTCTATTGGTCAGTCACAGTAACCGGGCCCATGCTGTATGGACCAGTGCCGAAACTAGGGATTTGGAGGCCCCGGGGAGGGGGCTTGGCCAATTTGGCGTCCCCTGCATTTTGACATAGGACACCATGACATGATATAATGTACTTAATATTTAATGTAAAAAATAATTTACTGGGGCCCGGGGGGGGGGGCGGCTTTAGACCCCCTCCCCCCACCCTAGGTACACCTCTGCTATGAACCTAAGATGACAATGTAGTTCTTTTAAATTTATTTCCTGGAGAGACACCCTCATTATCGTGAAGTCTGTCCCTATTAAGACAATTTTCTGCAGTTCGGATATACTTAATTTTCCTGGTTTTCTATCGATGATTATTATTGAAATAATTCATCATTATTAATAATGTATTTTATACATATGAAAAGGAAAAAATTCCGTATTCATACATAAACATAAATGATATCTAATATCAATATTTTTTTTTTTTGTTTTTGGGAAAGGGGATGAAAAAGAGAGGGGGAGGGGGGGACAACTTCAAGCTATGACACATTTCTTATGACACATTTCTTATGACACATTTCTTATGACACATTTCTTATGACACATTTCTTATGACACATTTCTTATGACACATTTCTTATGACACATTTCTTATGACACATTTCTTATGACACATTTCTTATGACACATTTCTTATGACTCATTTCTTATGACACATTTCTTATGACACATTTCTCTTATGACACATTTCTTATGACACATTTCTTATGACACATTTCTTATGACACATTTCTTATGACACATTTCTTATGACACATTTCTTATGACACATTTCTTATGACTCATTTCTTATGACACATTTCTTATGACACATTTCTTATGACACATTTCTTATGACACATTTCTTATGACTCATTTCTTAGGACACATTTCTTAGGACACATTTCTTATGACACATTTCTTATGACACATTTCTTATGACACATTTCTTATGACACATTTCTCATGACACATTTCTCATGACACATTTCTCATGACACATTTCTCATGACACATTTCTCATAACACATTTCTCATGACACATTTCTCATGACACATTTCTTATGACACATTTCTTATGAGACATTTCTTATGACACATTTCTTATGACACATTTCTTATGACACATTTCTTATGACACATTTCTTATGACACATTTCTTATGACACATTTCTTATGACTCATTTCTTATGACTCATTTCTTATGACTCATTTCTTATGACACATTTCTTATGACACATTTCTTATGACACATTTCTTATGACTCATTTCTTATGACACATTTCTTATGACACATTTCTTGTGACACATTTCTTGTGACACATTTCTTATGACACATTTCTTATGACACATTTCTTATGACACATTTCTTATGACACATTTCTTATGACACATTTCTTATGACACATTTCTTATGACACATTTCTCATG
The DNA here is from genome assembly GCA_021962125.1 of Bulinus truncatus. Taxonomy (NCBI): domain Eukaryota; kingdom Metazoa; phylum Mollusca; class Gastropoda; family Planorbidae; genus Bulinus; species Bulinus truncatus. The sequence goes on along the minus strand of JAGDYQ010000054.1, from coordinate 1,633,162 downwards.
ACACATTTCTTATGACACATTTCTTATGACACATTTCTCATGACACATTTCTCATGACACATTTCTCATAACACATTTCTCATAACACATTTCTTATGACACATTTCTTATGACACATTTCTTATGAGACATTTCTTATGACACATTTCTTATGACACATTTCTTATGACACATTTCTTATGACACATTTCTCATGACACATTTCTCATGACACATTTCTCATGACACATTTCTCATGACACATTTCTCATAACACATTTCTCATAACACATTTCTCATGACACATTTCTCATGACACATTTCTCATAACACATTTCTCATGACACATTTCTCATTACACATTTCTCATAATACATTTCTCAAAACACATTTCTCATAACACATTTCTTATAACACATTTCTTATAACACATTTCTCATGACACATTTCTCATGACACATTTCTCATAACACATTTCTCATAACACATTTCTCATAACACATTTCTCATAACACATTTCTCATAACACATTTCTCATAACACATTTCTTATAACACATTTCTTATAACACATTTCTCATAACACATTTCTCATAACACATTTCTCATAACACATTTCTCATAACACATTTCTCATAACACATTTCTCATAACACATTTCTTATGACACATTTCTTATGACACATTTCTTATGAGACATTTCTTATGACACATTTCTTATGACACATTTCTTATGACACATTTCTTATGACACATTTCTTATGACACATTTCTTATGACTCATTTCTTATGACTCATTTCTTATGACTCATTTCTTATGACACATTTCTTATGACACATTTCTTATGACACATTTCTTATGACTCATTTCTTAGGACACATTTCTTATGACACATTTCTTATGACACATTTCTTGTGACACATTTCTTGTGACACATTTCTTATGACACATTTCTTATGACACATTTCTTATGACACATTTCTTATGACACATTTCTTATGACACATTTCTTATGACACATTTCTTATGACACATTTCTCATGACACATTTCTTATGACACATTTCTCATGACACATTTCTCATGACACATTTCTCATAACACATTTCTCATAACACATTTCTTATGACACATTTCTTATGACACATTTCTTATGAGACATTTCTTATGACACATTTCTTATGACACATTTCTTATGACACATTTCTCATGACACATTTCTCATGACACATTTCTCATGACACATTTCTCATAACACATTTCTCATAACACATTTCTCATGACACATTTCTCATAACACATTTCTCATGACACATTTCTCATTACACATTTCTCATAATACATTTCTCAAAACACATTTCTCATAACACATTTCTTATAACACATTTCTTATAACACATTTCTCATGACACATTTCTCATGACACATTTCTCATAACACATTTCTCATAACACATTTCTCATAACACATTTCTCATAACACATTTCTCATAACACATTTCTCATAACACATTTCTTATAACACATTTCTTATAACACATTTCTCATAACACATTTCTCATAACACATTTCTCATAACACATTTCTCATAACACATTTCTCATAACACATTTCTCATAACACATTTCTTATAACACATTTCTTATGACACATTTCTTATGACACATTTCTTATGACACATTTCTTATGACACATTTCTTATAACACATTTCTTATGACACATTTCTTATGACACATTTCTTATGACACATTTCTTATGACACATTTCTGATGACACATTTCTGATGACACATTTCTGATGACACATTTCTGATGACACATTTCTAATGACAAATTTCTTATGACACATTTCTTATGACACATTTCTTATGACACATTTCTTATGACACATTTCTAATGACACATTTCTAATGACACATTTCTTATGACACATTTCTTATGACACATTTCTTATGACACATTTCTTATAACACATTTTTGTTTTGTTTTTTTTAAGAAACTCATCAAATCCTCTTCCTGGAGCGATTAGCAGATTATGTCGGTATGAAATCTTTTACTCTTTATGCTACAAATGTAATTTTTTTTTTGTTTTAATAGAACAACTGTCATTACTGCCATAACAGCAAATTATTATTTGTTTGTTTCTTTATTGTGACGAAAAAATTTTTTTGTTGTTTTTATTAGTTTTCAATGGAAAAATAAATTAGGTTATTTATTTATTTTCATTTTATTTTATTTTTTTATTAACAACACAATTCTCCATGTTTATTGGCTGAGTGCAAGGTCAATGTCCGAAATAAAATTGAGTAGAATGTTAGGCACGTTTTGTGCAAAACAACACCGTGGCAAGTGGCCGTATAAATGGTGGGGGGTGTGGGGGGGGGGGACTGTGGGTGCGGGTTTAGATTTGTTTTCGACGATTTTCCTCACCATTTGGGATATTTCCGCACATTCCGTTATATTTCCGCACATTCCGTTATATTTCCGCGCATTCCGTTATATGTCCGCGCATTCCGATATATTTCCGCACATTCCGTTATATTTCCGCACATTCCGTTATATGTCCGCGCATTCCGTTATATTTCCACACATTCCGTTATATTTCCGCGCATTCCGTTATATTTCCGCGCATTCCGTTATATTTCCGCGCATTCCGTTATATTTCCGCGCATTCCGTTATATTTCCGCGCATTCCGTTACATTTCCGCGCTGCTGTCGTCCGATTTTTATTTGGGAGGGGTGGAAAACGTATTTATCACACTAGATACACGTGTATGTAATGCGTGGGGGGGGGGGTTAGTTGCAACCCAATTTAATTGTTCTGTTTCAAATACCTGACGAGGACAAAGTTAATGTTTTTAGAACGCCTCTCCCCACCGCCCCCCCCCCACCAACCCGCCCTCTTCCCTCTTGACCCGCGTACTGACAAATTCCGTTTAATCGCTACAAGAAAAGATGTTAGATGAGCTTTTCTTAAAAAAAAAAAACAAACGATTATAAGAAATCTTTAATAGTTTGAATACGTCAAACACCACACCCCGCCCCGCCCCCCCCCCCGCTCCACCATTTCTTTTCAAAAACTGATATATCGTTATGGTTGATTCTTGTTACCTGCCCATGTCTAACAAATGTATGGCCGAGACGACAAGTCATAGTAACTAGCACTCATTGTTCAGATTAGCTCATCGCTGGATTTCAGATTAGCATAAATAAGCACGAGTCTTGCAGTGGCGTAGCGAGCTTAACTCGCGCCCGGGACACAATATCCTTTTTAGCGCCCCCCCCCCAATTCGAAAGCCATATAATATTATATGTAAAATACATCGTTTGGCGCCCCTTTGAGAGTCGCGCCCGGGGCATGATGCCCCCTTGCCCACCCCTCGCTACGCCACTGGCGTCTTGAAATGAAAAGATATCTCTAAACCTAAGCCGTCTGACTGTGGTTCTAGTTGGACACCTTGCACAAAGTGATTTGAAGAGTGAATCATCACACAGGACTCACTCCCAGCCATTATAATTTGGTCACTTGTGTTTAATGAGTCACAAATCATGTACCGCAGATAGCCATACTCTCTCTCTACCGCGGTGGCTCACGAAATGCATTGAGAAACACACTTAATCTCTTAATGTCTTAAAATTGTAATACATCACATGGATGGGTTGTATGGTGGATTTATACATTTAATGGAGTATGTATTAAGACAGTTCTTGTTTTAAAGGGAAAAAAACCGGATATTTAGTTGCGGCCATTGTTGCTATTGATTTATTTTTAAACTAGCCTTTGAAAGTTGAAAGCCATCCCACCCCTGGTTTAAATGACAGTCACGCCGATGCCAGGGTTTAGCTAAGCCACACATTGAAAATACAAAGAAAAAAAATGAAGTGAAACAACCTTATTCTATGGAAATTGATGTTTTAAAACATTTGATGTTAAATGATACAGATGATGTAATGGAACTTTGATTACAATTTAACTTACATTTATTTTTACATGTATTATTATTATTATTATTATGAGGTTTTGTTACTGTCTGGATCACAATTAGATGCATTACTTCCTTTGAAGTGCATTTATCTCCCTTGATTTAAAAAAAATAACCTAGTAACCTACATATCAAAACGAGAAAAGAAATAAAAAATCCAGATGATAATCCGTGTCACAGGAATTAGGCTTGTGTAACGGATTCGGGTTGAGCCTTGCCAGCAAGAGACTTCTCAGTGGTATTAAAGCCTCATGGAACATATTAAATGTCCATAGAACATACACAACAAGTATTCCTTATCTTCTTAACATCATAGTAATCGTGCGCAGAGAGAAGATTTACCCAGCGATGCGCACATCTAAGGCTTCAATATAGAAAACAATGGAGAGATGTGGATATATATATATAAGTAAAAGTTCAGACGGAGGTTTTGTAGAAACTTCTTGAAATAAAGTGAACATCTTGAAATAAAGTGAACATCTTGAAATAAAATAAAATAAAAAATGAACGGAATATGAACTAATCATTAATTCCCCCCCCCTTTTTTGACTAATGGGAGGAGGGGGGGGGGAGGTTCTACGGACATTTTTCTTTTGTGTGTGTGTGTGTTTGTTTGTCTGTTTGTTTTCATATGGTTGTGTTTGAAAGAAAGTTGTAGATATAGCAATAGATATCAAGAAGAGATGGAAAAGATAAGATGTATACAACAAAAAAAAAAGCATATATTTCTTTATGTTTGGTTGGGGGGGGGGGGGGGGGATAAGTGTGGCGTCGGTTTAAAAAAAATGGGGCATCAGTGGTGTGGGTTGGGGTAGTGGGGGGGTAGCAAGACTCTAGAATTGTTTTTTTTTTCCTCATTTTAATATTTCTTCGTCTTCGTTTTTACAAAATTTAATTTACTTACAGGAGTGAGTTGAGGGTGGGGGGGGGTGGGGGGCTTCTCTACCTGCAGGGAGTTTATTTAAAGGTAAATCTATTCAACTAGTGTGTACCCAGAACAACTCTCTGTAACGAAAAAAAAAAGGGAAAACAAAAATCAATCCCACGTTCGGTCAGGAGATGCGAAGTTTATCTGGCATGTTGTCATTGTTGCCAGTTTAAACATGTCTGATTTTTTATTTATTTATTGAAATGAGCAGGACTAATAGCAAGAAATATTTATCCTAATATGACATATGTATGTATAGGTATGTTTATGTGCATCGATGGGATAAATAGGGATAAATATTTATCATCGAGATGATAATATAGATGATTTGTTTTGTACATGAATAATGTTATATGGAGGTATGTATGCATGCATGTATGTATGTATGTATATCTGTGTGTATGTATGTGTGTTTATGTACACAGGTATGCATGAATGTGTGTATGTATGGATGGATGCTTGTGTGTATGTATGTATGTATGTATGTATGTATGCATGCATGTATGTATGTATGTATGTATGTATGTATGTATGCAGGTATGCATGTATGTATGTATATGTGTGTGTATGTACACATGCATGCATGAATGTGTGTATGTATGGATGGATGCTTGTGTGTATGTATGTATGTATGTATGTATGTATGTATGTATGTATGTATGTATGCAGGTATGCGTGTATGTATGTTTGGATGTATTATATATGACATTACTTGCCCGTGACTTTAACTCTGGAAATGTCGGTCTATAAAACAGAACGGCCTGTACAATTAGTTAGACACAAAGGCGGACTAACATTAGTCGAGGCCTCAAGCGCAGGGACAATATTGCCGACGCCCCCCCCCCCAAGAAAAAAAGGACTTTGCTTTAAAAATGGGCATAAATTCATATAAATTGGGGCTTTCTGGAGCCCCTAACAGTTCAGTCGTTAAATCCGCTTCTGGGTAGAAGCGTACTTCGGTAACGATAGTTTTATGTAGTGGACATCATGAAAAGTGGACATCATGAAAAGTGGACATCATGAAAAGTGGACATCATGAAAAGTGGACATCATGAAAAATGCACATCAGGAAATGTGAACATCATGAAAAGTTGACATCATGAAAAGTGCACATCAGGAAATGTGGACATCATGAAAAGTTGACATCATGAAAAGTGCACATCAGGAAATGTGGACATCATGAAAAGTGCACATCAGGAAATGTGGACATCATGAAAAGTGGACATCATGAAAAGTGGATATCATGAAAAGTGGACTTCATGAAAAGTGGACATCATGAAAAGTGGACATCATCATTGTTCGTAAAGTAGCCACAGTTAGGTAAACATGTATGTAGGTAGGTCATGCAATAAACTAAGAAGCACATGTGTGTAAGTAAGTAAGTAAGAAGGCGGGTATTTGAAAATTATGGAACACATGGTAAGGTCTAGGTGGGCTAATAATTTTTTTTTAACTAGGTTAGTGAATGGGTTGCCAGGCAACCGTTTGGGGCGTGTAAGTGGTAGAGAAAAAAGGTAAGAAGGAAATTTAGGTCGAATACAGAGGTAATGTAAGTTGGTAATGAGGTCGGCAATATAGGGAATGTAAGTAGGAAGCTTGGTCGGCCACAGATGTAACTTTAGTCGGTAGGTGGTTTGTAGTTAGGAAATAATGCAGGTAGGCAACACACACGGATGATGCCTGGGAGGCTTATCGAAAGTGAGGGGGGGGGGGGAGGGAGATTTATTAAACTGACCCCACAATGACACTGAGTTACCTAAACTTGTTGGGGGAGGGGGGTGACTTCCCCCCCCCATATCAAAACAGATAAAGAAACATCCATGGACGCAGACATTCTGCACTTCCTTCACAGCAACCACTGACGCAACCATCTGCATTTCTTTATATTTAGTATTTTTTTTTTTGTTTGTTTCTTTCCGCCCTCGCTAGACCCATTTTCTCCTCAAATCGCGTCTTGATCCCGAGTTAAGTTCATAAAAGCAAGGGGAGGTAATGAAAGGATTTTTAGCCTTTAAAAAGTTGTGACGTCACTCTCGCCTTACACGCACTCATGGGGGGGGGGGGAGAGAATGTTTCAATTTCACTGTTACCGATGCAGGGGGAGGGGGAAAACGAAACTCTAGGCCTCTTTCTATTCCTTGGGCTAATTAGTAAATGAATACTGGCCCTCGCCCAGTTCCCTCCCCCCCTCCTCCTTTTTCATTAAGTTGATAATGTGTGCATGACGTCATTAGTCACGTGATATGAGCAGTTTGAAAGGATTAGGGCAGGGAGGCTTCTTACAACAGGGAAAGGTCGTCAAGGTCAATATTTCGCAGTGGCGTACGGGGAGAGGAGCGGGGTAGGGGGGGGGGAATGGTGTCAGGGGTGGTTCGCTACGGGTGCCGTTTTACAAACAGGGCGCCGTCATTAAGAGAACCACCGGTATCAAAACGCCAACTCATATATGCGATGTGGTGTTTAGTATATATATATATAATGGCATTACAGAAATAGAATTGGTGGGGGGGGGCAAATTAGTTTGAACCGCGAGCCACAATGGGTTCTTCAGTTAGACAGATGGGCCGGGCCATGAGATGATGGATTGGGGGAAGGGGGAGGGGGGAGAGAGGGGGGTTAGGTATATGAAATGATGTAAAAAAAAATGTAAACGTCTTTGGCGAGAACGAGTACGCGCATGTGTGTTGTCTCTTGGTCTTGTTTTGATTCATTTGGTGACCCAAGGGCGTTTTCACGCATTGACCCGTCCCAGGGACCCTCGAGTACAGAGCGCCCCACACCCCCCCACCCAGATATTAAGTAAATTATCTCATGTCATGGTGTCGAATGTCAAAATGCAGGGCCCCCCCACAAAGAGGCCAAGCCCCCCCCCACGGGCACCTAATCCCTAGGTTCGGCACTTCTCCATCCCCCCCCCCGCCCGCGCCACGTTGACAGACATTGTATGTCTCTTTCTTTGGCGTTGTCGTCCGAGGAACCCAAAAACAACGGTCTGCTTGACGGGGTTGTGGGAAGGATGGGGGCCGGGGCGGGGGGGGGGACGTGATATTGCAGCTGTATAGACATACACTGTCTGTAATTATTTTTTTCATGGGCAGGGGTTGGGGGGGGGGGGGGTGGAGTGGAGTGGGACAGTTGACTAACTCACTGCTCAGCTAAATCTTCACCATAATTAAGTCAGTGCAAGAACCGTAATCCTCTCCCCCCCCACCCCCACCCTTTACTCAATAACTTAGGACAGGCTTTACCTGTATGCCTGTTCGTTGGTTTGTTTTAATTTATATTACATTTTCAGATGATTTATACAACGTGAGCTAAAGTTAAACTGAATGAAGGTGTGGTATAATGTTGTTGTTTACTTTTGAGTCCCCGCAGAAAGAGCACACAGACAAATCATAGACACATACACACAGACACACACAGACACACACAGACACACATACGCACAGACACACACAGACACACACAGACACACACAGACACACACACAAACACACAGATACACACACACACACAAACACACACAGAGACAGACACACGGATACACACACAGACACACAAACAGAGACACACACAGACACACAGATACACACACAGATACACACACACACAGACACACACAGACACACACAGACGCACAAACAGACACACAGATACACACACAGACACACAAACACACAGATACACACACAGAGATACACACACAGACACACACACAGACGCATACACACACAGACACAAACATACATACATACAGACACACACACAGACACATACACACACAGACACAAACACATACATACATACAGACACACACACAGACACATACACACACAGACACAAACACATGCATACATACAGATACACCAAAGATCTAAGTGTTTTTTTTTTGTAGTTGTTGTTTACTTGTGAATTACCAGAATGAACATACACACACATACACATACACACACACATACACACAGAGATACACACACAGACACACACAGACGCACAAACAGACACACAGATACACACACACAGATACACACACAGACACACACACAGATACCCACACAGACACACACACACAGACACACACACAGACAGAGATACACATACACACAGACACAGATACACACACACATACACACACACACAGATACACACATACACACAGATACACACACATACATACACACACACAGATACACACATACACACAGATACACACACATACACACACACACATACACACACAGAGAGATACACACAGACCCACACACATACACACAGAGATACACAAACATACACACACAGATACACAAACATACTCACACAGATACACAAACATACACACACAGATACACAAACATCATGATCATCATGTTTCCTTTTAGTTCCTTGTGGAACATAGGGCCTCTGTGAAAGCTCGCCACTTGTCACGATCTCTAGCAAGTTTTTTAAGCTCTTCCCAGCTCTTCCCTGATCGCCCGGTCTCATCTAGTATACTGCGTCTCCATGTGCGCTTGGGTCTTCCTCTGTGACGTTTGCCTTGAGGATTCCAGTCTAAGGCCTGCCTGGTTCTGTTGTTTGTATCTTTTCTAAGAGTGTGTCCAATCCATTTCCACTTTCTCTCTAGAATTTGTTGCACAATGGATCTCTGTCCACACTTCTCCCACAATTTGGTGTTCTCTAACTTGTCATACCACTTTACCTTCATTATGTTCCTTAGACATCTGTTGATGAAGGTCTGTAGTCGATTACTTGTTGTCTCTGTTGTTTTCCAAGTTTCAGACCCATAGAGTAGGACAGATTTCACATTGGTGTTAAAGATTCTTAATTTGGTTTTAGAAGAAATGTATGTGGATCTCCAGACGGCTTTTAGATTAGCGAATGTTTGACGTGCCAGGTTCATTCTACATTCTATGTCTTCGTCTGTTCCTCCTGTTATACTGACCACACTCCCTAGGTATACAAAGTTTTCTACCTGTTGTAGACTTTGATTCCCTACTTCTATTGTGCCATCTTGTTGTTGGTTGATTTTCAGAATCTTTGTTTTTTGCTGGTTTATCTTGAGACCAACTCTCTGTCCAGTACTATCCAGGGCTGAGACTTTCTCTTGCATGTCTTGTAATTTGTGGGACAGTATGGCCAGGTCGTCTGCGAACTCTAAGTCTTCTAGCCTCTTCACCAGGTTCCACTGGATTCCTTTACCAGAGTCAGCATAAGCCTCTCTGGTTACCCAGTCTAGAACCAGAAGAAACAGAAGTGGTGAAAGGAGGCATCCCTGCTTGACTCCAGTTGTAATGCTGAATTCCTCTGATACTCTACCATTGTGTACTACTTGGCATGTGAAGTTTAAGTAGAGGTTTTTAATGATGGTTATTATCTTGGTTGGTATCCCATAGTGCCTCATGATTGTCCACATTGTCTCTCTGTCAATACTATCGAAAGCCTTTTCAAAGTCTACAAATGTGACATAGAGAGGGCATTGCCATTCAATAGTTTGTTCAATGATGATACGTAGAGTGGCAATCTGGTCAATGCATGACCTTCCTCTTCTGAACCCAGCCTGTTCCTCTCTTAGGAGGCTGTCGCAAGCTTCTTTTATTCTGGTGAGTAGTATTCTGCTAAATACTTTGCTTGGCACCGAGAGTAGGGTGATTCCTCGCCATTTATCACATTGTGATAGATCTCCTTTCTTTGGGATCTTGATCAGTAGGCCTTTTTTCCATTCTGCAGGAGGAGTTTCGGTTGACCAAATTTTATTAAATATATTATGAAGTTGGTTAACAATTCCAGTTCCTCCTTCTTTTAGGACTTCGGGTGGTATATTGTCGGTGCCTGCTGCTTTACCTGTCTTCATTTGGCGTAGTGCCTTCCATATTTCTTCTTTGGATATCTCTTCTATGTTTATATTCAGTGTTTTACCTGTAATAAGGACAGGTGGATTCAGAGGGGTTGGTCTGTTTAGCATTTCCTGGAAATATTCTTTCCATCTCTTAAGTTGATCATCAATGGAAGAGAGGAGCTTGCCTTGTTTGTCTCGTACTGGTACGTGATAATTTGATTTCTTGCCCCTCAGGATTTTAGTGATTTTGTACAGCTGTTTCATGTCGTGTGGAGTTGCTGATCTTCCATCGAGCGCCTACCCAGGTGGCGGATAGGGGAATGCCCACCAGATATGGTAGGTACCGGGGAAATCAAATACCCGGGGCGGACCAAAATCAGCAAAACCTGTTGCCTTACAGGAAGTGGAGGGATCCACAAAGGCTAGGGAACCTTGCCCGAAATGCAAGGCAGCTATCCAGAGAGCTGAAAGGGAATCATCCCAGATGGTTGTGCGCAGGGCCGACAACCCAGCCATGGAAAAAAAACTCGTTATAGAAACCAAAAGGAAAGACAAGCCAGAAAACACAGTCAGAGGAGAGAGCAGAGCTCCACAAAGGAGATTAATGAAGTCATGTGGGGAAATTCATCAGAATCCTACATGGCCGACTACTCTGCTCAAACCAATGAAAACAAAAGCCTTCCTAATCCAAAAGACACCATTCATACTGGGAACCTGGAATGTCCGAACTCTCTTAGAACCAGGGAGATGCGCCCAAGTTGCAAAAGAGATGTCAAGCTACAAACTACAAATACTGGGCTTAAGCGAAGTCAGGTGGAACACCTTCGGGGAAACTAGGCTACAGTCAGGTGAAACAATGCTCTTCTCTGGGAAAGAAAATGAAGATGACAACCACGAAAATGGAGTGGCATTTCTGTTAAAGAAAGAGGCCTTTAATAGCCTCCTTGAATGGGAACCCGTTTCTGAAAGAATAATTAGAGCCAAGTTCCTGTCCAGGTTTAAAAACGTCCACATCATCATGTGCTATGCTCCAGCAAATCCTTCACACGAAGAGGACAAGGCTACCTTCTACGAACAACTGCAGTGTACAGTCGACAAAATACCCAAAAGAGACATATTGATACTCATGGGGGATTTGAATGCCAAAATTGGAAACAATAACGAGGGAAAAGAAAAGACAATGGGCATGCATGGAATGGGCAACCTAAATGAAAATGAAGAGTTGTTCACCAACTTCTGTACCAACAACGAACTGGTTATAGGTGGCAGCATTTTCCCTCACAAAAACTGTCACAAGGCAACATGGATCTCACCAGACCAACAAACAGAGAATCAAATCGACCACATTGCGATACGTCGTACATGGAGGAATACATTACAAGATGTAAGAGCCAAAAGAGGAGCAGGCATTGGATCGGACCACCACCTGGTTGTAGCCAAGCTCAAAATAAAACTAGCCAAACAAAGGAGAAAAGCCAGTGGGAGAATATGATTTGACTTAGAAAAACTTCAGCAAGAACAAAAGAGAAATGAATTTCAAGTCACACTCCAAAACAGATTTTCTGCCCTACAACCAGATGACGCAGAGGATGACATAGACAAAACCTGGAACAACTTCAAAGACACCATCATAAGGTCATGCAAAGAAATATTAAGCCCAACACAGGAAAACAAAAAGCACTGGATAAATGAAGAGACATGGAAAAAAATCGAAGACAGGAAACGGGCAAAACAAATGGTAAACCAAGCAAAAACAAGGAGGCATAAACAGCTCACCCAACAGGAATACAACACAACCTCAAAAGCAGTCTCAAAAATGCTCAGAAAGGATAAAAGAACCTTCTACAATAGAATGGCAGAACGAGCAGAACAGGCAGCAGGGAAAAATGACATGATACACAAACATACACACACAGATGCATAAACATACACACACAGATACACAAACATACACACACAGATACACAAACATACACACACAGATACACAAACATACACACACAGATACACAAACATACACACACAGATACACAAACATACACACAGATCCACAAACACATACACACAGATACACACAGATACACACACACATCCAAATACAGCCATACACACACAGATACACACACACACATACACACATACACACACACTCACACAAAGATACACACATACACACAGATACACACACATACACACATACACACAGAGATACACACACAGACACACACAGACGCACAAACAGACACACAGATACACACACATACACACAAACACACAGATACATACAAACAGATACACACACAGACACACACACAGATACCCACACAGACACACACACAGACACATACACACACATACACACAGAGATACACACACAGATACCCACACACACACAGAGATACACACACACACATAGATACACACACACATACACACACACAGACACACACACAGACAGAGATACACATACACACACAGAGATACACACACACACACACACATAAACACACACACATACACACATACACACAGATACACACACATACACACACATACACATACACACACACAGAGATACACACAGACACATACACATACACACAGATACACACACATACACACACACATACACATACACACACATACACATACACACATACACACACAGATACACACAGATACACACAGATACACACACATACAAACACATACAGATACACATACACAGAGATACACACAGACACACACACATACACACAGATACACAAACATACACACACAGATACACAAACATACACACACAGATACACAAACATACACACACAGATACACAAACATACACACACAGATACACAAACATACACACAAAGATACACAAACATACACACACAGATACACAAACATACACACACATACACACACATACACACACATACAAACACAAACATACACACACAGATACACACACATACACACATACACACACACTCACACACAGATACAAAAACACATACACACAGATACACACACATACACACACATACAAATACAAACATACACACACAGATACACACACACATACACACACACTCACACACAGATACACACATACACACAGATACACACACATACAAATACAAACATACACACACAGATACACACACACATACACACATACACACACTCACAATACAAATACACACATACACACACATACACATACACACATACACACACATAGATAAACACATACGCACACAGATATACACACATACACACAGATACACACACATACACATACACACATACACACACACAGATACACAAATACACACAGATACACACACATACACACACATACACATACACACACATACAGAGATACACACAGACACACACACATACACACACAGATACACAAACATACACACACAGATACACAAACATACACACACAGATACACAAACGTACACACACAGATACACAGACATACACACACTGATACACAAAAATACACACACAGATACACAAACATACACACACAGATACACAAACATACACACACAGATACACAAACATACACTCACAGATACACAAACATACACGCACAGATACACAAACATACACACACAGATACACACAAACATACACACACAGATACACACACAGATACACACAGATACACACACATACACACATACAGATACACACACAGAGATACACACAGACACACACACATACACACACAGAAACACAAACATACACACACAGATACACAAACATACACACACAGATACACAAACATACACACACAGATACACAAACAAACACACACGAAGACACAAACATACACACAGAGATACACAAACATACACACACAGATACACAAACAAACACACACAGATACACAAACATACACACACAGATACACAAACATACACACACAGATACACAAACATACACACACAGATACACAAACATACACACACAGATACACAAACATACACACATAGATACAATACACAAACATACACACACAGATACACAAACACATTCACACAGAAACACACACATACACACATACAAATACAAACATACACATACAGATACACACACACATACACACATACACACACACTCACACACAGTTACACACACATACACATACACACATACACACACACAGATACACACATACACACAGATACACACAAATACACACACATACACATACACACATGCACTCACACTCACACACAGATACACACATGCACACATATACACACACATACACACACACATACACATACACATACACACACATACAGAGATACACACAGACACACACACATACACACACAGATACACAAACATACACACACAGATACACAAATATACACACACAGATACACAAACATACACACAGAGACACACAAACATACACACACAGATACACAAACATACACACACAGATACACAAACATACACACACAGATACACAAACATACACACACAGATACACAAACACATCTACACAGATACACAAACACATAAACACAGATACACACACACACAGAGATACACACACATACACACACACACATACACACATACACACACACAGATACACACATACACACAGATACACACACATACACACACATACACATACACACACACAGAGATACACACAGACACACACACATACACACACAGATACACAAACATACACACACAGATACACAAACATACACACACAGATACACAAACATACACACACAGATACACAAACATACACACACAGATACACAAACATACACACACAGATACACAAACGTACACACACAGATACACAGACATACACACACTGATACACAAAAATACACACACAGATACACAAACATACACACACAGATACACAAACATACACACACAGATACACAAACATAAACTCACAGATACACAAACATACACACACAGATACACAAACAGATACGCACAGATACACAAACAAATACACACAGATACACACACACACAGAGATACACAGAGATACACAGACATACACACACACATACACACACACACAGATACACACATACACACAGATACACACACATACACACACATACACACACACAGAGATACACACAGACACACACATACACAAACATACACACACAGATACACAAATATACACACACAGATACACAAACATACACACACAGATACACAAACATACACACACAGATACACAAACATACACACACAGATACACAAACATACACACACAGATACACAAACATACACACACAGATACACAAACATACACACACAGATACACAAACATACACACACAGATACACAAACATACACACACAGATACACAAACATACACACACAGATACACAAACATACACACACAGATACACAAACATACACACACAGATACACAAACATACACACACAGATACACAAACATACACGCACAGATACACAAACATACACACACAGATACACACAAACATACACACACAGATACACACACACAGATACACACACATACACACACATACACATACACACACATACAGAGATACACACAAACACACACACATACACACACAGATACACAAACATACACACACAGATACACAAACATACACACACAGATACACAAACGTACACACACATACACAGACATACACACACAGATACACAAACATACACACACAGATACACAAACATTCACACACAGATACACACACATACACACACAGATACACAAACATACACACACAGATACACAAACATACACACACAGATATACAAACGTACACACACAGATACACAGACATACACACACAGATACACAAAAATACACACAAAGATACATAAACATACACACACAGATACACAATCATACACACACAGATACACAAACATACACACACAGATACACAAACATACACACACAGTTACACAAACAGATACACACAGATACACAAACATATACACACACAGATACACACAGAGAGAGAGAGAGATACACAGAGATACACAGACATACACACACACATACACACATACACACACACAGATACACACATACACACAGATACACACACATACACACACACACATACACACATACACTCATACACACACAGATACACACATACACACAGATACATACACATACACACATACAGATACACACACAGAGATACACACAGACACACACACATACACACACAGAAACACAAACATACACGCACAGATACACAAACATACACACACAGATACACACAAACATACACACACAGATACACACACACAGATACACACAGATACACACACATACACACATACAGATACACACACAGAGATACACACAGACACACACACATACACACACAGAAACACAAACATACACACACAGATACACAAACATACACACACAGATACACAAACATACACACACAGATACACAAACAAACACACACGAAGACACAAACATACACACAGAGATACACAAACATACACACACAGATACACAAACAAACACACACAGATACACAAACATACACACACAGATACACAAACATACACACACAGATACACAAACATACACACACAGATACACAAACATACACACACAGATACACAAACATACACACATAGATACAATACACAAACATACACACACAGATACACAAACACATTCACACAGAAACACACACATACACACATACAAATACAAACATACACATACAGATACACACACACATACACACATACACACACACTCACACACAGTTACACACACATACACATACACACATACACACACACAGATACACACATACACACAGATACACACACATACACACACATACACATACACACATGCACTCACACTCACACACAGATACACACATGCACACAGATACACACACATACACACACACATACACATACACATACACACACATACAGAGATACACACAGACACACACACATACACACACAGATACACAAACATACACACACAGATACACAAACATACACACACAGATACACAAACATACACACAGAGACACACAAACATACACACACAGATACACAAACATACACACACAGATACACAAACATACACACACAGATACACAAACATACACACACAGATACACAAACACATCTACACAGATACACAAACACATAAACACAGATACACACACACACAGAGATACACACACATACACACACACACATACACACATACACACACACAGATACACACATACACACAGATACACACACATACACACACATACACATACACACACACAGAGATACACACAGATACACACACATACACACACAGATACACAAACATACACACACAGATACACAAACATACACACACAGATACACAAACATACACACACAGATACACAAACATACACACACAGATACACAAACATACACACACAGATACACAAACGTACACACACAGATACACAGACATACACACACTGATACACAAAAATACACACACAGATACACAAACATACACACACAGATACACAAACATACACACACAGATACACAAACATAAACTCACAGATACACAAACATACACACACAGATACACAAACAGATACACACAGATACACAAACAAATACACACAGATACACACACACAGAGATACACAGAGATACACAGACATACACACACACATACACACACACACAGATACACACATACACACAGATACACACACATACACACACATACACACACACAGAGATACACACAGACACACACATACACACACAGATACACAAACATACACACACAGATACACAAACATACACACACAGATACACAAACATACACACACAGATACACAAACATACACACACAGATACACAAACATACACACACAGATACACAAACATACACACACAGATACACAAACATACACACACAGATACACAAACATACACACACAGATACACAAACATACACGCACAGATACACAAACATACACACACAGATACACACAAACATACACACACAGATACACACACACACAGATACACACACACACACACACATACACATACACACACATACAGAGATACACACAAACACACACACATACACACACAGATACACAAACATACACACACAGATACACAAACATACACACACAGATACACAAACGTACACACACAGATACACAGACATACACACACAGATACACAAAAATACACACACAGATACACAAACATACACACACAGATACACACACATACACACACAGATACACAAACATACACACACAGATACACAAACATACACACACAGATACACAAACGTACACACACAGATACACAGACATACACACACAGATACACAAAAATACACACACAGATACACAAACATACACACACAGATACACAATCATACACACACAGATACACAAACATACACACACAGATACACAAACATACACACACAGTTACACAAACAGATACACACAGATACACAAACATATACACACAGATACACACACAGAGAGAGAGAGATACACAGAGATACACAGACATACACACACACATACACACATACACACACACACAGATACACACATACACACAGATACACACACATACACACACACATACACACATACACTCATACACACACAGATACACACATACACACAGATACATACACATACACACATACAGATACACACACAGAGATACACACAGACACACACACATACACACACAGAAACACAAACATACACACATAGATACACAAACATACACACACAGATACACAAACATACACACAGAGATACACAAACAAACACACACGAAGACACAAACATACACACAGAGATACACAAACATACACACACAGATACACAAACAAACACACACAGATACACAAACATACACACACAGATACACAAACATACACACACAGATACACAAACATACACACACAGATACACAAACATACACACACAGATACACAAACATACACACACAGATACAATACACAAACATACACACACAGATACACAAACACATACACACAGATACACACACATACACACACATACAAATACAAACATACACACACAGATACACACACACATACACACATACACACAGATACACACACATACACACACACATACACATACACACATACACACACACATATACACACATACACACAGATACGCACATATACACACACATACACATACACACATGCACTCACACTCACACACAGATACACACATACACACAGATACACACACATACACACACACATACACATACACATACACACACATACAGAGATACACACAGACACACACACAGACACACACACATACACACACAGATACACAAACATACACACACAGATACACAAACATACACACACAGATACACAAACATACACACAGATACACAAACATACACACACAGATACACAAACATACACACACAGATACACAAACGTACACACACAGATACACAAACATACACACACAGATACACAAACATACACACACAGATACACAAACACATACACACAGATACACAAACACATAAACACAGATACACACACACACACAGAGATACACAGAGATACACACACATACACACACACATACACACATACACACACACACAGATACACACATACACACAGATACACACACATACACACACATACACATACACACACACAGAGATACACACAGACACACACACATACACACACAGATACACAAACATACACACACAGATACACAAACATACACACACAGATACACAAACATACACACACAGATACACAAACATACACACACAGATACACAAACATACACGCACAGATATACAAACATACACACACAGATAGACACAAACATACACACACAGATACACACACACATACACACACACTCACTCAAAGCAAAAACTATAATGCAAGTTTATTTCTCTAAAACAGGAATGTTACTAAATGGACTCATGATTGGCTGTTTACCTTTTTTCCAAACCAGTGTGTGTGTGTGTGTGTGTGTGTGTTTGTGTGTGTGCGCCGCTCTTGTTAGTTGTCACACCAACTTACAATCACACCTGAGGCTACGTGACCACAACTCTGGAACATCTGCTGGTGGGGTATTAACGAAGTTACTTCAATTATCTCCCCTAGCATCACTGAAACAAAGTCTCGATGGGTCAAAACACAATAAGCCTACACGGCACCAGGCTGTAGAGATAATGAAAAGTTTAACTCATGACCTTTAACCTTTCTTTTACTTCTGACTAACTTGATCAGTTATTGATGTTATCGCCATTCGTAGTTTATAACAAAAAAATAAAATAAAATTTAATTTAGAAAATTCTATTTCAACCCAACGTTATAAAAAAGTCCAAATTTTTTTTTTTTTTTTGCTTTTCATTAAATGTTCTGGAACAACAGAATTTATATCATACAGAAAGAACATCGATAGTTTACAAATCACACAATTGTTGTCCATAATTAATGACGGCATTTGTATTTTTTTTATTTTTCAAATGTGTAGCACTTCAATGCTGATAGACATTACAATAACGCAGTGGCTACGGTTCGGTCCGACCGAACCCGTATTTTTTTCACTTCGGGTACCAGCTATAGATAATATTGCTCCACACCCTAACTCTATCCCTATCCCTAAACCTATCCCTAACCCTATCCCTATCCCTAACCCTATCCCTAACCCTATCCCTAACCCTAACCCTATCCCTAATCCTGAAAAAAAAAATTCTGAAAAAAAAAATGTATATATGCCATGTTCCTTATACCCTAATATAATGGTTTTGGCTGGTGCCGGAGCCACTGCGTTACAATAATTACACATATATAACATAATTATGGCAGATTTCGGGGAAAAAAATCAATTAAAATTGACGACGCGTAGTCTGTACACTGTAATTTATATTCCGTGTTTGGAACCAACAGTCAAGACATTTAAAAAATATAAATAATAAAGGTAAGTTGTGGGTCGTTTGAAAAATTTGAACACAGGTTTGAAAAAACACAGCCAGGGGCGGAATAAATGGCGGGCGCAACAGGCACGCGTCATGGGCTCCGACAATGGGAGGGCCTCCCCCCACTCCCGGTCCCCCCCCACCCCCCAACAAAACCCAGGTTGTTTGTTTTTTTTTAATTAAGGGGAGGGGGGGCATAAATTTGGTCGCAGCACCAGTGCGCGGGTTCAAGTAGGTCCTTGAGCGTGTGTATGTGTGTATTGTTGGTGAATATATATTTATGTAAGTGTATGTTTGTCGATGCGATATGACTGTATGTGTCTGAGTCTGGGATTGTGTTCTGAGTGTGCCTTTTGAGAGTGTGTTCTGGGGAGTGTGTTCTGATGGTGTGTTCTGGGAGTGTGCTATGATAGTGTGCTCTGGAAGTGTGCTCTGATAGTGTTCTCTGGGAGTGTGCTCTGA
This sequence comes from Bulinus truncatus, assembly GCA_021962125.1. Classification (NCBI taxonomy): domain Eukaryota; kingdom Metazoa; phylum Mollusca; class Gastropoda; family Planorbidae; genus Bulinus; species Bulinus truncatus. Next base: position 1,610,909 of record JAGDYQ010000054.1, on the reverse strand, counting down.
GAGTGTGTTCTGGGAATGTGCTCTGATAGTGTGTTCTGGGAATGTGCTCTGATAGTGTGTTCTGGGAGTGTGCTCTGATAGTGTGTTCTGGGGAGTGTGCTCTGATAGTGTGTTCTGGGAGTGTGCCTTCTGAGAGTGTGTTCTGGGAAGTGTGCTCTAATAGTGTGTTCTGGGAGTGTGCTCTGATAGTGTGCTCTGTGAATGTGTTCTGAGATTGTGTTCTATTCTCCAATACAACTCCTCCTGCCCCTAACCCTCCCCCCCCCCCAACCAGGTGTTCTCAAATCATGTTCAGCGGCATCTCGTCTCCGTTGTCGATCCCGTGGGTGACCGCCATGACAGAGGTCATGTACCTGTTCTCGTTGGACGCCGACCACCTGCCGGGGCCCGTGTCCTGGCTGGTCCTGGAGGGCGTGTCGGCGAAGCAGGCGTCGGTGGGGCTCGGTGGCTGCGACTTGACCCCGTCAGCGTGGGACTTTTTGTGGACAATCATCTGGGCGACCCTGGGGAGTTGACCAACAGATCTTAAGATAGTGGGTGTGAGGGGAAGGGGAGGGGATGAATAAAACTGCCATCTATGGAAACGAGTAAAACTAATGTACAGTGATGTTCTTCAAGTATGACATTCAGCTAAACACGTTGTATGATAAATGATATAAAACTGTATAAAACAAATCGCAGGAGGTTTTCAAGGGTTCACCCCCCACCACCCACCCACTTCACCCCACACGGATTTTTTTTTTCTGCGACAATCATTAACAAAAAATCAATTTGCCATCAGTCGGTGTCGGGGTCGGGGCCCATCAGCGTTGCGGTCATCAAAGCCCTCCTCCACCTTTCCCCCTCCCCCCCCCGCCCCCCCCCGGGCCAAAATAGATGCCGAATGATTATTGTTTTTATGGTCTTTTAATTTTTCAGATATAGCATTAGCGTTTATATATTATATTTATTTATTTATATATTTATTAA